>OX371287.1:32500-217500 GCA_947310995.1 Yponomeuta cagnagella | reverse complement strand
TAAGAACGTGGCGCGGGTCCGAGTTCGGACACCGACGCTCGATAGATACGGGTTAGACTTCACACACAATCACAATAAATGTAACAAAGTAATGCTGTACAAAACATAGTTGTTGGAGGCGTGGATTTGACTCTGGAGCATCGCTCGCTCGCGCTAAGGCACATGCAGGCTGAGTTCAGTGCAATCATACTATACGGGACCCTGCCTTTTGACGTGCTCCGAAACGTCACAGGACAGACAGGAGTCCTGCGGATGTGCCTTAGTCCTGTGACACTGACTCCCTATCGAGTGCTGCATTTTAAGGTGTATCCACATTATAACGAGCCGGCGGCTTGTGGGCGCAACAATACAAACTAATAAACAATACAAATACTTACGAAGTTAGAGACTACACTACATACATTTCATTACGTAAACTCACGCCTGTATCCCGGAGGGGTAGGCAGAGACCAGGACTTGCCATTTAGCCACGAGCTAGACAAACCTTGTTCGCTTCATCAACATTCAATACAATAACATCCGACTATGTACAATACAAGTTCAAAAAGGCTCGTCCATGTGCCGCCCCCGTTACATGGGGCCGGGCTTTTACACACTATTATTATATGCTCTAACCTACAAAATACAAATACGGCCCGAAGGCAGCGGCTAACATAGTAACATAGTACATTGACATTCAGCAAACAGAATGTAAATTCTTTACGTTGAAATAAATTATTGATTTCTAAAAGCATTTAAGGTTTAGTTTGTATGATTGCGCCCGCCGCGCGCCGGTCCGTTGTAGCGTGGCCAGATATTGCGCGTGCAGCGCAGCGGGGGTAAGTCCGCGCCACACGAGACTAGCTTGTGACACTGCGAGTGTTTTGTATTAATGTAAGCTGACGCGGGTGCCTGTGCTGTGGCCCGCGAGGCGCGCCTGCGCACCAGCTCTCCACTTGTCATATGGAGCCGATTATACAATTTCGCGTCACCCCTTCGATTTCCTCCACCTTACACTTTCATTTCACTGTTTTATTTTCTGGTTGAAATGAACGGGTGTTGTTTGAGTTAACGATTATTTATTTATTTTATTTAATGATAGGAAATTTATTTATTTTATTTACTGCGAAATTAATAACAAAAGACTTAAAATTTAAGATTAATAACATGGCCAATTACAGATTTCCACGTAATAACTCATAGAGTTTCTTTATCTTTAATATTTAAAAAAGTAAATGCAGCCATTCAGGTGGCATATATGATTTTTATAAATGAACGAAGTGGACCCAGACTTCATCTTCATCAAAGCTGCTCATGCTCGGGGTGATGAGAATGAGGTTGGTCAGTGGCGCCTGTACGGTTGTAGCAATGCACTCGCAGGAACAAGAGTTCTCTGCGCGAGGACGAGTGTGTCGTGTCGGCGCGCCCCGCCCCCGCCCCGCCAACTAGGTATTCGTTGTTTGTACACTGATCACTATTAGGACACTATAGCTGATTTAATTCATGCATAATATATAGTTTAATGATGAGATAAAATATGTAATATGTAATCCTACATGTCTATTAAATCAATGAAAATAGATTATAAAGTCTTGTGTTTTATTGTTTAGACGCGTGGCCGGTAGAACGATAGCACAGGAGCTGGGGTCTAAGTAAGAAGACACGAAAGTAGGATTCTGTCGATCTATTTTAATGGACTATGTAGCAAACTTTATAAAACGTTATACCTACCCTTGACATAACCCTACCTACGTGAAAACATTTCTTCAGAATTTAAAAGCGATGCGTATCCAATGAAAGAGGACAAAATTCAATGTCCACAAACAACATTCAAATATTTCGAGCGACAAAAACAATTTATCTATATTTCAGCGTAGGTACCTACCTACTAGTGCCATCTACGTTTAGCAGTCGGGTTATAGTTTTTACACTTTCTTATTTAGATAACACTATGCGATGCGGAGTATTTTTTCTTTCTTTTTAGGGTTCCGTACCCAAAGGGTAAGGGGCCCTATTACTAAGACTCCGCTGTCCGTCCGTCCGTCTGTCACCAGGTTGTATCTTATGAACTGTAGGTAATAGGTAGCCATTTGAAATTTTCACGGAATATGTGTTGCTATAGCGAATTACCTAACAAATAATAAAATTTTAAAGATTATAAAAAATTAAGGGGGTCTCCATACAACACACGTGTTTTTTCGCCGTTTTTTATGCTCTATCGTAAAAACGGCAATACACACAGGCATCAAACTTGACGTGATTGTGAGACTTATTATATTTTATATTCTAACGACTGGATTAAACTCAAACAGCAAAGTTCTAGTAGGGAGCCTTTTGTGCGCGAGTCCGACCCGCACTTGGCCGGTTCTTTTTATTCAAGAGGTTGTAAGCTAAGTTGCCTTTTGCTTGTATGAATAAACAATCAAAAACAGCAATAAGCGCATTTGAAGTGAGTAGGTACCTACCTATGTAATATCGATGTATAATTAAAATATGAAATCCCGCTTTTTTAGTTAAAAATCTGCGTTTTTTAAGCACTGCTACCGTATTTTCAATCTCCCCATATGGCAGCACTGGGAGAGAGGGTCGCAAAACACATCTACAAGAGGCTTCTCTCTACATTTGGTCTCGTTGAGTGACTTCTGTTTTGTTATTGCACAGATAGTGTCCAATCGCGAGTGCAAATAGGCAAGTGTTCGCTTTGTCTAATGAAGCGATTCGGTTCACACACACAATGGGTCGCGACTTGCGCGGGTCGCGAGCGCAGGTCGCCGCGCGCTACTAAATTACTATCTGCGCGCCGCGTATGGTACGGAGCGAATAGCTGCAACTTTATGGACGCCCGTTTTGGCGCGAACTAATTCGCTATGCAATTTGTTTCGAATATCCTGCGCCCTTTGTGCTTGATTGCCTTTTGTTCCGTTTTACGCCCAGATTCTAGTAAATGAGAGAGCAACAAAGTGGCTATTGGAAGCGATCTTGCCGACCGGCCCGCTGCCGCCGCAACGTAAATAAATGCTACTTACCTACACTTGAGTACCACTTACAATCTACATGTAGAGTAGGTATGTAGGTACACAACCCTTATCTGGCAGACTATCGGTCGGAACACAATTTAATTGGCCATGCTACACTTTTCAATATGAACGGAAATCTGTAAACCATTTTGAGAATTTTGCTTTTCGTAAAATTTCTATTTCTACCGCCCGTGAGCCGTCGGACGATAATGTTTGTATGTGTGCTATACATACACAAACTCACGCTCCTATTTTTGAATCACTCGTATCGCGTCGAGCGCTCGATTTCTACTGATTACCGTTCGACATCTGAAATTCCGTATTTTTTAATCACTCGAACTGCAACGAATGGTCCTTACCACTCGTCTCGCATGGCGATCGGTAGATTAATTGTCAAAAAACGATTTCGACATTTCGTTCGAACACAAACCAAAATGACAGTAGTAGTGTTTTGTTTGTATCAAAAGACAAAGATTTTTTATTTAAACAGCCAATAAAACAGTGTTTTACGTTCCGTTTCTGTTACGGTAGTTTCCGTTTTTTTTTTAATTTCTGCGTGGAATGGATAAAATACAATACTTCAATTTGTACTGGCAACACTTCAGGCGAACGATTCAAAAATACGGAAAAACGACATCATGCGACTTAGAAGACGAGTGTGTGTGACTTAAGTCGCATTCGACGATACAATTTCATACGAGTGATTCAAAAATAGAGCTCAGATTACTTTCGCTTCCTCAACATTCATTAGTCGTTGCATGCACCGACGCCGATTTCGGGTTCATTTTATCTTGCCCTTTGCTAATACATCCCCTATTTGGTCGAAGTATGACCTCCAGGGATGTCCCTTACCGGCCCTTCCACCCAAATTAGCTCCATATATTTGTTTCGTCAGTCTTCCTTCCTTCATCATCTCCACATGAGCAAACCAACGCAAATACAAATACAAAATCGTTTATTTGTGGAATGTGGGTGGATATTTATAAGTTGTTAAACACATTTATGTACTCTACATTCTGCTAAAAAGCATACAAAAATTTTCATTACGTAGGTACAGTTTAACATGCAATAAGTACTATGTCAAATTTATAAGGAGTTACATTTTTTCTTTCAGTTCTGTCTCAATTCTAGTCAGGTGACTCTTTCAGTCCACAACATTCTCTAATCAAACTATTGTGCTATACGTACGTGTATCAAATTGTCTCTGTGTGCTCAAAGCCCGCTGTGTCTTGTTTGTTGATAATGTTTGTGAGATGAATTGGCAAATAATCGAATGTGGATTTACTCATACGAAAGTAATTTCCAGGTCCGTTTTGTAGCTTGCTAAAAAGATTAAAGTATAAAAAGCTCCCTCTGAATATCTAGCTTCCACAATCGGGATGTATCCGATACTGTCTGTGGACAGATCTTTTCTTGCGTCTCAAATATAAGTAAATAGACAGAAATCGATTGTGTCGGAAACCTATGTGAAAGCAATGACCGCATCGGCACGATTTTGTCGGAAATATGTAAAAACAGCACCTGGTGTCAGATGTCGGATGTTGGCTATATTGTCGCCCGACACCGATATCGGATCGGATAGTGTGAAAACGCATCCTACCTACTTAAAACGGACTTACCTAAAATTAACCTAAAAGGGTTTTAGTTCGAATCACATCAACGAAAATGATTTGTTTACGATTTAGAAAATTTATTGCAACTTGATGGTAAACATAGAAAATAAGAACTAGGAAATTAACCACGTTTACCTATTTATGTTTTAACATGGCCTCTCGGATTATATTAAACCATTTTTATGTGCAAGTTCTTCATTGTGTTACAAATCGGAGCGAGTTCAGTATTACCCGGCAAAATATATATGCGCCTGCCACCGTCACAGCGCCATGCGCCATCGTGCGAGGTACCTAGATATTTAGAGTTTTGACGGGTTCATACGACGGGTTATAGGTACATCAGTGAAATCAATGGTTTGACGTTTTAGTATAAAACCAATCATCTGCTGTCACTTACTATCGCCCAATCAACCGTTCACGTCATCACGCATGGCGCTGATGGCGCACCGAATGAAGCAACCACAGAGTGATTTACTCTAAAGCACAACATGTGCTCATTCCATTGGTAAAGACTAATCGAGAACACAGGGGTTTTTTGGGTTCCGTAGTCCGACAAGGAACCCTTATAGTTTCGCCATGTCCGTCTGTCTGTCTGTCTGTCCATCTGGTACTAGAAAGCTGTAATTTTGGTGCGTATATACATATTTATCACGCCGACGAAGTTAAACAATAAAATGTTGGATTTTTTTTTACTGTACCTCCCCTAACATGAAATGTGGGGACGATTTTTTTTTCTCGTCTACCCCATCATGTGGGGTATCGTTGGATTGGTCGTTGAAAAATATTGTGGGTGTACTGGAACTTGAAAGGAAAAGTATCACGGCTAAGTAGGCTTTACTAGTTAACGAGTAATAGGCAACCAACTTATAAAAGTAAAATTTCCTACAAAATCCATTGAAAATGACCGATGAAGTTGTTAGTTCTGTAAAGCAGAAAAAACCCTCTTTCTACGGAATCCTACATTGCGCTTGGCCCGACACGCACTTGGCTTGTTTTTTATGTGTGAATTTTGTACATTATGTATCTTCAGCACTTGTTTCACCCGCCTTGTCTCACCTAGATTGAAGTTAATATTTTTTCTGCAGTGAATTTTTTATTCGTAGGTATATAGTATGGCAGAGTAGATGCAGTGAGAGTTTCTTTTTGTTCTGTAAATCAGTAAGTCCATGTTTAACTCAATGATATTGGTCACATATTTAGGTTTCAGTTCAGTCCAGATTAGGAACAGACTATTTATACACAAATCAATCTCTAATTTATTGTGATTGTGGCACAGTTTAGAAGGTATTTCTGTTAGCATTTGTTTTAAATTTGGTTACTTCCCTATTGTGCGCATTTTGTTTGTCGTGTCAAGACGGTAGGCAGAAATAATTGACGGCTGGTTGCCAATAGATACACCAAAAATTTAATTGAATTGCATTGTAGGTACTTACTGTCTATCGCCGGTAAACCTGTATTTACTTATGCAAATGATGTGATCGCAGTGTGCGCTTGCTAGGCAGCCCAGCTATGGACGTAATCTGATCGGCTCAGTTCCTGCAACACGCTGCAGCGGCGGACGCGGCTGACACGCGCTGTACCTGCGCAGGTACCTCCTACTATTCCTCAATTAGCTCGCTTCTCCTGCTGATATTCAATGAAAGGAAGCCCGATAGCATCTCATGAGACGCAATCAGCGCCCAAGCGTCATTGCGTTTCCGTGTCGATGTCAGGATGCAGGTCCTTACCCTGGATTCGGCACTAATTCGTAAAACTGACTATTTATTTATCCACTTAGGTAGGTACATCTATCTTTACAGGCTGCGCCTAATACGACTATAAACTAATGCTTTCCAAAAAAGCTTTATAAATTTCTGTTTCCTTTTCTTTTTGTAGCGCAGTTGCCTGGTTGACCGACTAATTGACCAACAAGTGTGCCGATCATGAGGAAGTATTACTATTTTTTTTCAATATCCATCTTTGTTAGCTTCTTCTCCGCATAATTAATTAATTGTGAAACTAACAGCTTTGACGTTCATTAAGTAAACATTTTGTTGTTATAGTGAATAAAATATTTGATTTTGACTTTGACATCCTGCGTCATGATTTCCATCCTCTGCATCCTGAAACCGACACGGAAAGGCAAAAACGCTGCGCTCAGTGGTGCCATTAGAAATATGCTTTCTTTTATTTTCAGAGCCAACTTAAACACATACAGGCACATACGTTGCTTCTGGCCCCACACTAGGATGCCCTGTGTCGTGGGAACCAGAAACAACGACATCACAAACATGTAAACATCCAAGACCTGGGGTTTTTTTTGTCCCCAGCCGGGATTTAAACCCAGGACCTCTTGCATGGTATGCAGATGCACTACCGCTGCGCCACGAGGACGTCACTTGGAGCGACGCGGAGGGTGAGTGGCATTGTCATATCTATAGCAACATTTGTTTTTCGAATTAACGCAACATGTGCGTTGCCCACTTGTCGTGGCCAGCTCAATGGAGTGGCCCCATAAATAAAGTGCGGTATTGTCGGCGCGGTACGCGCACAATGCGCTCCCGGGGGACGACAATTTTTTATCGCGTCAGCTGCGCGCGCGCCATTGTGCACGGCTTGCGAATAAACGGGATTAAACCGCTCCCCTCCGTAATTAATATCTTTTGCAACATTTTATTCATTAGAGCTATCATTGTGCCGCAGGCGCATCGCGCGTGAAATCGGATCGATTACGTGATGCCAATTGAATAGCACTTCGAGCGTCGTTTATAATAATGCTATACGATATTTTGATCGCTACCGTTAAAATAATTAGGGCCAGTTTCTGAATTGAGAATTTCGCTAGGTAAATAGTTAACTGTAGTGCTGTCTCTTCGAATTTCTCAGGAAAGAGCGTGACAGAACGTTACCTAAGTACTTACTTAGTGAAATTCAGAATTCAGAAACCGGCCCTAATTAATCGGGCAGCCTGGAGCTAATCGGTGGTGTATTTGTCTGAGTCGTGACAAGGAACTATCCCCTTGATCCTTGTTGATAGGTTCTCGTAGAAACAAAAACAGGGAATAATGGCAATCGAGAGACGTGTACCTAAAATCAAAAAGTCAAATGTGTCGTGTCTGTAACGAGGTGTCGCTCGTGACCGCGGCGGCGCGCGGCGTGCTGCTCGCTTGTTAGCCGCCCGCGCCGCGCCGCTGCTGCTCGGCACGGGCTGGCCTAGCCCTAGCCCGCTCCCGCGACTCTAGCCCCTATGTCCGGGGGTTAAGGAGCACGGCGCTCGGCTAGGCTTCCTCGCCGCGCTAATTAGGGCGGAAAGTCCACCTCGAGTTATACGGCGCGTTGTCTCGGGTGACGATTTAAAGCGGTAATGTGGCGACCCGGCCCTAGCCGTCTGATTAAAGCCCTGCAAATGGTTAAATTTAAATGCTCTAACATTTCCCGTAGCGCTGGCGTTCCGCAGCGCCGCTTACCTACTTTGTCTTTTAAAGTGCTTCATGCATGTCTAAAGCTAAAGGTGCCTGCGTCAATCTTCATAACTGGGTACCTACATGCATTGCACTTACGGTAGGTACATAACTGGGTACATGCATTGCACTTACGGTAGTTACATAACTGGGTACATGCATTGCACTTACGGTAGGTACATGGAAAATAATTTTTCTGTCGGCGGCTGCTATTTTGCCAGACTCTAAAAAATCAAATCAAATTTATTGTCTAAATTAAATGACTCTTATGTTAAGAAGCAAATTTGTTACTTTTGAATAAAGTTCTTTTTATTTTTATTTTATGACAATATATTTTTTTAAAATTTATTGTATGAATATAATTTACATTGCATTTGATTTAATTCTTTTAACTGCACCACGGCACGCACTCCGTAGTACAATTATGGGTTACCGTAGGCACTGACTGAAAATCAGCGCTGAGGGATCACTTCCTCAGCACAACGCTGAGTCAGCTGCCTTTTGTGGCAATGTAGATACACCACAGGCTACATCTATGGTCCTGTGTTATTTATTCGTTTTGTCTGTTGTGTATTTAGCTTTCTTTCTGTTGTTGTGCATATTATGTTACTTATCTGCTTATTTTGTTTCTGTGATGTATCTTGTTGGTATAATAAATGTCTTTCTTCTTCAATTCAATTCAAATATTTTTATTCATTGTAAAAACAGAATGTTTACTTAATGAACGTCAAAGTTGTTAGTTTCACAATTAATGGATTATGTGGATAAGAAACTAACAAAGAAACTCCACATTTATTCTTTTCAAAACACGTTTTAACTTAATTAACAGAGTTTTCAACTTAAAATATTAGTCATTAATGTGTTGAACACTAGTCACAATCGTCCTTTAAATAATATTAATCTACTGTTTAATGCCAAACATCTTTGTCTTCTAAATAATCCTTGATGTTATAGTAAGCCTTTTTGCACAGAATGTGCTTAACACATTTTTTAAATCGCGTTGGAGGTAACTCTAATATATCTTGAGGAATTTTGTTGTAGAACCTTATACAGTGCCCCATAAAGGATGTGTTAACTTTTGCAAGTCTAAATAGTGGAAATGACAATTTATGTTTATTTCTAGTATTAACATTATGGTGGCCACCAACATTTTCGAAGTCTTTGATATTTTTTCTAACGTACATAATATTTTCATAAATGTATTGACATGCAACTGTTAACTTTCTAATATAACTGTCTTCTTCTTCAATAACATATTAATTACATAAAAAAGCTTAAGTGTGTAGGTTCTTATGACATTAATTATCGATTCAACTTTCCATTTAGTACCTATTTAGCTAGATACTCAAGTTGGTAAGCTACTACCTAACAGAGGTTTTATCAACTCATTATTATGTATCTACTGCCGTTGGTTGGTCATCAAATAAATATATTTTTATTTTTTATACCTAGTATGTACATACCTTTATTTGTTTTACCTGCCTATGTATGAAAATATGTATGTTCAACGGATTTTTATAAAATTTAGCATACATAAGATAATAAATATATTGTATACCAGAACACATTAATAATAATGATAATAATAGCTTCCGCACAATACTTACAATCACTTGACCTGGTCCCAAACTAGGATAAAGGTAAAGCAGTTACAAAAAGAATGTAAGTAATATTCAATACCTATATTCAACATAATCCATCAATATATTATTGCTATACATGTAAATTACGTATTTGCAGTGGTGATAATACAGGAAGTTTATTTATAACACCGATTAGACGTGGCAAAAAAGGGTATACAAGAATCAATATGAAGTCGGACCTTAAAATGTATGCTCGTTCAGGTACAATTGGTGGCCTTATTTCTAATATAAATTTATTCCAGACAATCCTGTGTTGGTAATATTGTCGAAGGAGAGGGAGACACCAATCTATCTATCTAGCACCTAAATATTGCCCGCTCCTGGGCATAGGCCACTTCTCTTTCACGCCAACCCTCTCGGTCCCCTGACGATCTCGTGCGCGGGCCGTATGTTGGACGGGCAGGCGGAACTGATGAAATCAAAAATTTATTTCAACCTAAAGAATTTACATTCTGTTTGCTGAATGTCAATCTATAATGTAAGCCGCTGCGCTGCATTCGGGCCTCTTTTGTAGTGGAGAAAAAGTCAGCGGAAAAAAATGTAGAGCTTTTGGTATCGGCAGCGAAGATTCTGGTCAGACCACAATGCCCGGCCCGGATGAGTACAGAATACTTTTCTGTAAAAACGCGACGCAAAAAAGGTCAAAGCCCAGAAATTATTAATTATTTCAAGGAAATCCTATGTTGTGTCATCTCACGCTATAAAGTCGGTTAGTTATCATAAGCAATTATGAGCGGATGATCGCTTGCCCGAGCGGCGAGCGATGAGCGGTAAGCGATGCTCATCAGGCGAGTGGCGATCGATTTCAATTAAAGGTTCCGCGGCGAACGTCGCCGTCGCCGGTGGTTCGTAACGAGCGACGCAATCATGGCCGTACTTAACCGACCCATCGAGCCTAATTAACAATATAACGTTATACCAGCCCGTGTAATTGAAACTTTTAGTAAGAGATACGGCGCATAACATTTACATAAACAGTTGAAGAGCGACGCTTAGCCCGATAGACTCGTATTAATATGGAAATTTATGTCGCGCTATCGGCGGTATTTATTGTACGAATGTCGCGCCCACGCGCCCCTAAACGCGCCGTCGTCGATTTGAGCTTCTATTTACTGGAATGGAAACTGGATTAGAGCTCCGACCGACGCATGAACCCGCGGGTAATCAGCTTTGTGTGTCTCGTGTCGGACACCGCGCGACGCACGGACGACACGCTTGCGACACGCCGACACGCCGCGCGACCTCGCCGACGCCCCGCGGAGACGCTGATGACCGACACGGAAAACATAGCTCCACGCCGGCGTCGGGGGACTCGCGATATATCAATATCAACCAGTTCTGTGTGTGGTCATTCAATATTAGCTTATCGCAGTCTGTAGTTTGTCACGATCGACGTTTTCATTGGGAGAGTTCACAGAGGGTCGCACACTGTTTTAAATCACTGAAAAAATTTCCCGATGCTGTTTTCCACATTAATCGATCAAGGAATGCATTTGAAATGTAAGAGTAGAACACCCACGAGTCAATTCCTATTACTTTATTTTTTAAAAAAATAATACTATTTCGTGACCTTGGCTTAGAAAATTGGTTAATTAATTTTTGTAGGCGTAAAGGATCAAGATGTCATTCTTTTATTAATAAGGTTTGATAAATGATTTTACAGCGCATATTTTCCAATTTAAAATTTTTGGAAATCACCTCGGGATATCGAGTAATTAATTTTTTTTCAGATTTTGGTTTTTATTTTTTTTCTTTGAAATACCTCAAAAGTGCGATCTGTAACTAGCACAGTTAAATTGCTCTTAATTAGGTTTATCACTGATAAAAAGATCACGTTGCACGTACGCGGCGTTTATGAATTATTGAATTTCAAAATTTACTGTTAGGGGTGTCACTCAACTTGACCTTTCAATTTAGTCAAAATCAATATATACTTTTTTTTTTATTAGTTGCAAAACTATATATTATTTAGACATACACTTAAAATATCTTCTAAATAGCTTCTTTCTCACATTATATAGACTAACATTTACATGCTTAAAACAATTTTAGTTTTGTTACCTGAAGTAGATTGCTTGGTTTTGTTTAAGTATTTCCTTTAAGTAAGTACTTAGTTTTAGTTCAATTATGGTTAACATGTAGCGTATACATGTTAACTTGAGAAACGGGGGTGAGGCACCATGGAGCCGTTACAGACCCATGGCGCCACTTCGCCTCAGCAGGGCCTTACCAAACCTGCTGAGGGATGTCCATCCGGGCCCCGACCGGAGGACTTAGGACAAGGGGGGCATGAGGGCGCCAACCCTCATGTTGGTACACGAGTGGCAAGCGATGCTATGCATCACCCCATAGCCGGTACTTCTTATCAAACTCCAGAAGTAACCGCAAGTATGCAAGGAGTTTATTCGCGACTACATATTTTTGAATTTTTTACGCAGAGAGCAAAAAATATAAAAAGACCGGGTCTCCTGACGACCTAACACCATCGGATTTGATGACCGTACTTTTCAGAGATTTGGGCGAGCAACTTAAAGATCTCTCATCTAGCGAAAAAGATAGACTTATAATTATAAGCAACGTTGTTTACCCATTTCTTAGAAAAGCCACTAGGTTTTATAAAAGTTGCAATCGGAACAAAAAGAGGTTCAGAGACAAGCATGCTGTTTTCTTGAACAAACTGTTGTCTGCCAGAAACTGTTCGTGGACTTCTGAAGCCGATTATTGTAGAAAACTTGCAATTCACAGCAGAAGATGGCGAAGATCCATCAATAGATGAATCTTCATCGTTAGACGATGAAGAAGATTCATCCAATTTTGATGACTGCCCTCTGGTACTAGAAACCGAAAATTATTCATACGAGCCATAAAATCCAGAAAATTTGAAAGCAATCTAACATTCGAAAACGTCTATAATATATTTTGAAGTAACTTTTCGTTAGTTGGTTTCCAATTTCCTGTATTTAATGACATAATTGTTATTAATTGGCAACATATTCAAAAGTCTTTTATGTTTATTTTTCACTTTTTAATTTTAGTAGTAGGTTCACTATTTTTCGGAAAATTTCATCATCATCATTCAGCCACAAGAGGTCCACTGCTGGAAATAGGCCTCCTCCATGGATTTCCAAAAAGACCGGTTGTTAGCGGCCTGCATCCAGCGCCTTCCTGCCACTTGGATGAGGTCATCTGTCCATCTTGTGGCTGGTCGTCCTACGCTGCGCTTGCCGAAAGAAATTTTCGGCCCCATCGGCCATCAGTTCTGCGTGCTATGTGCCCCGCCCACTGCCACTTCAACTTACTAATCCGCTGGGCTATGTCAACGACTTTCGTTCGTCTACGGATCTCATCATTTCTGATTCGATCTCGTAGATAAATTCCGAATAGCCCTTTCCATAGCTCGTTGTGTGACCTTGAGCCTTCTTATGAGGCCCATAGTGAGAGACCACGTTTCAGTGCCGTAAGTCATCACTGGTAACACACTGGTTGTATAATTTTGTCTTGAGCGATTGAGGTATATTAGACCGGAAAATTTATTTTAAATCTATTTTACTATTTCTCGTGTAAAATATTTATCGTTCCTGTAAATAAAATACCTAGCTTTAAAATTTTATTTGTAAAATATTTTATTTTTAGTGTAAAACATTTGTTAGTGTACCCTTATGCAGATAATTACAAGAAAAATCCACTCTTCATACAAATACTAAAAGTCAGCTACCAATTTTTTATAGACAGTCGAAAAAAAATTCATTTCCGACACTTGGTTTCTTTGGGAAAGTTACTCAAAATCATGGTCTGAGTCCACCCCTGAATTATTTAAACCTTTTGTATATATACCCCGTATAGTGTTTTATTAGAGACAAAAAATAAACATTATATTTATTTGACCTTTAGAGACAACCCTAAAATGTGTCAGTTGACCTTTGTACGTAACTCCCAAAGGCCGCGATGGAGCAACGTGATCTTTTTATCAGTGATAAACCTAATTAAGAGCAATTTAACTGTGCTAGTTACAGATCGCACTTTTGAGGTATTTTAAAGAAAAAAAATAAAAACCAAAATCTGAAAAAAAATTAATTACTCAATATCCCGAGGTGATTTCCAAAAATTTTAAATTGGAAAATATGCGCTGTAAAATCATTTATCAAACCTTATTAATAAAAGAATGACATCTTGATCCGTTACGCCTACAAAAATTAATTAAACAATTTCCTAAGCCAAGGTCACGAAATATTAATATTTTTTTTAAAAATAAAGTAATAGGAATTGACACGTGGGTGTTCTACTCTTACATTTCAAATGCATTCCTTGATCGATTAATGTGGAAAACAGCATCGGGAAATTTTTTCAGTGATTTAAAACAGTGTGGGCCGGGAGAATGCCGCGGATCTCGTGTATGAGTATAATTGCAGAGCGCGGGCGCCGGCGCGGGTGGGGGCGCGGGGCGCGGGGCGGCGGCTGCCTCAGATGCGGGCAGGGCACTCGACTCGAGCGAAATGAAAAACTCCCGTCTCTCATAATTTATCGAGTCCAGAGCGAGCCGTGACGTGTAATTGCGGCCGCAGTCACGAAACTAGCGCAGCCCACGTCGTGCCGAGCGCGCCCGCGCAGCTTTGTTCGCCCTCCGACTCCTCCGAGTCCCGACCGGCGACCGCCGACCGACGACCGAGCGGCTTTTGTTCTTCAAATCAGACGATTTGCAATACAAGACTGTATTATATTAAGCGAGATCGATTTCGTATCTGAACCGACCCAACATTCTCTCTTATGTTTTTTTCTAGTTAGTAGTTATTTAGGTACATCACCAACCACCCATCGGATTTATTTTTGTAAAACAGCTTGCTCGATGCTTTTTAGTATTCTGTATCCTACCTAACAGTTTCGAACACTATAAATATGGCTATAATAGGTATGTATGTAATGCTGTATGTGGTGTGTCTGTCCATCCGGCTTATTCGCGGCTTTATCTCTTTGACCGTAATAGATATCTCTTGAAATTTTCGCACAATTATGCGCTCTTATGGAGGAGTGCGCAACTACTAATGAAAAATAAATAATACATTATAGGGTCCCCTTACATAAAAGGTAATTGTTTTTGTAAAGGTCTATCGTAAAAACGGTTATAGGTACCTACTTACATTCAAGAGTCAAACTTGATGTGATTATAGAGCATTCATTAGAACAAAAAATAATAAAAACCGGCCGAGTGTGAGTCAAACCTCCGCTAAGAGACCCACGGAATTAAAGAAAACACATTTTTGCTAAGTAACGCATCTAAGAAAAATTCGCAGATATACAGGGCGTAACAATAAACTTACAACAGAAAAAACTGAGGGAACAACTGATATTTGTTTCGCGATTTCGCACAGTAAAAGTTGTTTGTGTTGACGAGTAGATCTTGCCATTTTCGGATGTGCTTTATGGGGATTTTGTTACATCCTGTATATTATGTACGGAACCCTCGGTGCGCGGGACCAACTCGAACTTTTATTAATTGCATCAATAGATTTCCTCGACGACAAGCGACTCATCGGTCAATAAGGTCGGCGGGCTGCGTTAGCGCTCCTGACATTCCTCTTCGGCCCGTGCCGCTCCGTGCTGCTCCGTGGCGTGCCCGGCCGTCGTTTGTCTGCCGCGATTTATTGAGGCGATGCCGAGATACCGCGCACGACCCGCGCCGCTCTCCATCGACATCGACACGCGGAGCGCTGCGCCGCGCGGCAGCTGCGATACCCGGCGTCGCACGATACACGCGTGAGGCGATCACACCTTGTCACCTCGCCCGAGGGAAACACAAGGTTTCTCTCTGCCACGGAATGCCGGAGGTGCGCCGGCCGGTCACGCGTGACTCACCCATTTTGCGGTTTCTTAAACGAGGGTCACTGCCGTTTATGATCGGTAGGAGGCAGAGAGAGTGGAGTGGGTAGCTCAGTGTTTACGGTTGTCGTTGGCGGATAATAATCGCGTCGCCGGTGGCGGGGGCGGCGGCGCGTGACGCGGGGCGGGGTGCTGGGGGCGTGGCGCCGCGACGCCATTGGCCGAGTGCGGCCGAGCGCGCCTGAGCGCCACAATGCCCGATGGTAAACAATGGCGAAGTGAAACGTTATCCGCACGCTGCCGCTCTCTTTATTAGTTTTTGTTCTAGTTGCGCTTGCGCCACAATATCGCTCGTTACGGGCATAATGTCGGCTTGTGGCGATCGCGTTTCGCAACGTGATCTGCTCCTCGCCCCGGCGGCCCCGCACGCCGCCTGCAAGATATTTTCAAACAGCCTCCGTCGATTAATTTTCTCATTGCTGTGGTCGCCGGTCGGTCGGGGCTGCGGGCTGCGGGTAGGTACATCCACGCGGGGGAATGTCGGCCGGGCAGGGGAGTGCGACCGGCCCGCCGCCGCCGCCGCCGCCGCCGCCGGTGACCTGCGCATGTTACACTGCCGACCCCTCATTTTCTCAGTGATTTATTTTTGTTTTTAGCATAACTGCGCAAAAGTTAGATGTATAGATGTTTCTTCACAACCTACTTTGCTCGGAAAAGCAGAAAAAACCGGCCATGTGCTTGTCGGGCTGCTGTAAGGTTCCGTAGAAAGAGGTTTTTTTATTTGCTTTACAGAAGTAACAACTTAATCGAAGTAATTTTATTTTCAATGGATTTTGTACGAAGTTTTCCTTTTATAATATAAGTTGGTCGGCTATTACTCGTTAACTAATAAAGTCTACTTAGCCGTGATAGTTTTCCTAAGTTCAATATATTTGCCTCATATATTTCACGTTTCCACAGTCATCTGTTTAGCCGGGAGAAGAAGAGATTATTCTATTGTATCATTTTTTCGGCGTAATAAATATGTAGGTATATCTTTGCCAAATTTCAGCTCTCTCGTACTTCTCGTCTCTGTGCTAAGCCGCCGACAAACAGACAGACGGACGGACATACATGGTGAAACTATAAGGGTTCCTTGTTGACTACGGAACCCTAAAAAACTATAGGTATTACCTATTATTATTATTACTATTTGACGATGTTGTTACCTAAACTGAATAAATGAATATAAATATGTGCGCGTGTGTGTGTGCGTGGGCGTGTGTGTGTGCGCGGGTGGTGTGCGTGGGCGTGTGTGTGTGTGTGTGTGTGTGTGTGTGTGTGTGTGTGTGTGTGTGTGTGTGTGTGTGTGTAAATACCATAGGACAAAATTCAATTCAAGTCCCAAATCGTGCCACATGGGAGTGCCACAGGGATCTATTTTGGGGCCGTTCCTTTTCCTCGTATATGTACATGATTTGCCGTTCATGGTTCAAAATATGTCAGAGATAGTATTGTTTGCAGATGACACGTCACTTATTTTTAAGATTAAGAGACAAGAAAATGACCTTGCGGGTACAAATAATGCTCTCTATAAGGTACTATATTGGTTTACTTCTAATAACTTATTATTAAATTCAAAAAAGACAAAATGTATAAAATTTACACTACCAAATGTCAAAATGGTTGACAGCAATGTTATATTGGGGAATGATAAACTAGACCTTGTAGAAGAAACTGTATTTCTGGGTATCACAATTGATGCAAAGCTTCAATGGGGTCCTCATATAGGAAAATTGGCAAATAGGCTCAGTTCTGCAGCATACGCAGTTAAAAGAATCCGGGAACTAACTGATGTCGCAACTGCTAGGCTTGTTTATTTTAGTTACTTCCATAGTATTATGTCCTATGGTATACTACTGTGGGGTCGGGCTGCAGACATTGAGACCATCTTCGTCCTGCAGAAGAGAGCGATCAGATTCATATATAAGCTAGGCAATAGAGATTCGTTAAGAGATTTCTTTAAAGAAACCAACATCCTAACAGTTGCTAGTCAGTATATCTATGAAAATATTATGTATGTTAGGAAAAATTTCAGTGACTTTAAAACTGTAGGTAGCCAACACAATGTAAATACTAGAAAAAGACATAAACTTTCGTTCCCAAAATTTAGGCTGGCAAAGGTTAATACATCCTTTATGGGGCATTGTATACGTTTCTACAATAAGATCCCTGAGGATATAATAAGCTTGCCAGAAACGCGGTTCAAAAAATGTGTGAAGCGCACTTTGTGCCAAAAAAGCTACTATAACATTAAAGATTATTTAGATGACAATGATGTCTGGAATTAAAGCCAGTTCAATGCATGAGTTTTAGAACATTTATATAAATCCTGTAAATTAAGGACTTGAAAAGACTAAGTTTGGAGTTTTTTTGTCCATTTTTTCTCCAAAATGATCTAGATTTTGAAATGGACACCTAGTTTAACTTGTAACGTTCATTAAGTCGCAGTTTCTGTGCTACTTTGAATAAAAAAATTTGATTTTGATTTTGATTTTTGGAATCAAAAGTGCTACTGCATAGAAACTGCGACTTAATGAACGCTACACGTTAAACTAGGTGTCCATTTCAAAATCTAGATCATTTTAGGGAAAAAAATGGTCAGAAAAACTCCAAACTTAGTTTTTAATAAAACTCCTAAAATAACAAGCACAACAATTAAGACGTCCTGCATATTTTATTTATAATATTTTAATTTTTATTCATATGCTGCAGAACTAAGCCTACGTATGAGGTTTTTTTTCTATATGATCCCAACTGTTAAAGTAATATTATCTAAAGTTTAAGCAACATTGTTATTATTTTTAAGCCGACGGATTCCATTGAAGTTTTGCATCTGATACTGTGATAACGAAAAAAATACTTTTTTTCTGCAAGGTCTAGTAGATTGTCATTCTCCAGTAGGCGTTTGATTCAGTGAATTCTGTACGTTTTATCTTTATTGTATAATAAGTTATTAAAAGTACGCCGAGGTAGTGCCGGGGGAGAGCAGGGACGCCTTATTTACAAATAACTATTTTTTGTCATGTTCTTTAAAGCACTCACATCTTTACTTCTGAGCCCAACGATTTCGTTCATTATATGTCAGGTTTTTATCCTCACTTCTAAATATGAACTCATATATGAATAAGTTACTCTAAGATAAGATAAGATAAGAATATTCTTTTATTCTCTCTCTACTTTTTTATTATTGCAAATGTACCAAAATTAATAGGTAAATAAACTCTTGCATTTATTCTTTTATGTTGTATCGAGACTCGATTATTAACTACCTCCACTTGTATTATCGTAAACGAATGGTTGTCGTTTAGCCGGTGGCGGCAACACTTCATGAGCTCGTCAGCCCACGCTACCTTTCTATTGTCGATGATAGGTTGCAGACCACACTGAATCACATCACACGTCATAAATATCAGTGTTGGCGACGATAAATCTCAGTTATTGCGTCTATAAACCGCTCGCCTAAGGTGAGGGGCCGGCTCACACACACCGCGGTGTAGTGTTTCAACAATAACAGCCTCGGTCGCGCACTAATGGACAATTAACACACAGAGCACAGACAACAGACCACTCGAGATGCCCTCCGCGTGTTTTGGGCGCGTCTCGGTCTCGGATCGCGTCTCGCGTGGATGTTTGCCTGCGAGAGCTCTCGACGGGTCAAGCTGTGTGTACAATTAAGTACGTGCGTCGACTGGCGAGCGACGAGCGGCGAGCGCGAGCAGGCCGGCGCTGACACTCACCGCATACTGAGCGCATGATGGATCGAGCCGCGCGCACCAGTAAACTGATTAAACCATACGCGGCGTGACGCGCCGCCGCAGCTCCTCGCCGGGTGTAGCCTCTTAACTGACACCCGTCTTGATTTATCAGGGATCGGTTCCTCATTGCTATGCTCATCACGTCAGTAGGGCAGATATCCGATAGGCTATCCGGATCGATATGTCGATGGCAACGACATCACAGCCGGAGCCGAGAGCGCAGCGGCCGGCGGCCCGGCCGCGGCTTATCGGTAAAACTAATTACATCGCATCGAGATACGTGCGGACAAACGAGCGGACGTGACCCCGGCGGCGCGCGGCGAGCGCGACTCCGCCCGGCACCGGTACATAACCATTGCGACTATTGGGACATCCAATAACGTCCCCTAATGTCCGCAATGTGGAGCACGGACGCTTTCTCTACGATTTAATACTTAGCTCTCTCACGGCTCGTAAGTAAGTACGTAGCTATCCGTTGCGAGTGTACAGAGTTATTGCTGAATTAGTATCGCAATTAATGAACGTTTATGCGCCGGCGGCGGCGGCGGTCACGAGGCAATTACCCCGCGCCAGCGCTAGGGTGCGCGTCCACTGCCGCCACGCCGCGGTGATCGATCGCCCCGTCGCCGCCAGTATCTGCGCCTGTCATTAGATCCTCATCATTAAACGGCCCGATTAAATGCGCCTCTCAATTTTATTGACTCTAATGCCCACCTGGAGCGAGCTAATAGATGGAGAGCAGTTTTCACCTGACGATTAGTTAGTCAATCAGTTTTCCTAACAAATGATACCTAGTTGTATTGTATCTGTGTCACGCTCGGACCGAGCACACGTCTCTTTGTTTGTGTCTGTCTGTGGTTGCGGTAAAGGCCACGTCCAAACAGCGGGTGAACTTTGGCAGCTGACTTGCCAAATTCACCGTGAGCTAAAATATCGGTTAGAAAGCTGTACCTACCCGCCGAGTGATGAGGCAGCTATCTCAATGATGAGCTAAGCGACTGTTCTGCTGTTTATAATGAAGGAGAGTGAATACTGTAGACTTATTATTGTTAGGCTTTGCATTCCGAGACTTACTTTGTTCAAAAAAATATGCTTGGAGAGCGACGATTTTGTTAGTGAAGTTCCTTTAACATTTTTACTTAGGTACCAATATCTATATAAGAGCATCCTTTAACTCATCCTTTAACGGCTCGGAGCCCATTACGATCTAGTAATCTGCACCCGACGAGGCGCGCAGCTCCTGCTCTGCACGCCAGCAGTTGTAGAGCCATCGAGATAAAGGGTCGATTACACTTTCTGTGGAGAAGTGCGACATATAGGTACTTAGTCTGCTGCAGCGTTCCGCTCCCGCCCGTGGCTGTAAAACCAAAAGATCTCAGCTGTTTGTGCCATGTTGTGATCGTCTATTGTAGTCAATAATAGCTGTTCGGTAATTGTGTTTGCCGACCGACCTCCGCCGCTCGGCTCGTAATTTGGGCCGCGAGATTGACGCGCCGATACTGTCCGCCGTCGCCGCGCCGCCGCAGCAGCAGCCTGTGCCGGTGTACATTGTTACCTACTTTTATTTCGTCGTAAGACTGGTCGCCCCTGAGGAGGATACAGAATTTTAAAAACCTAGAGGCTAAAAATTCCACCCATGCCGGGACTTGAACCCGCGATTTCTGGCTAACCGTGCCAGGCACGGCATGACCCGTGGCACGGTTAGCCAGAGGTCGCGGGTTCAAGTCCCGGCATGGGTGGAATTTTTAGCCTCCAAATAGGTTTTTAAAAATGTCCTCAACACGGGTTATTGCAACAAAAAAAATGTAGGATACAGATTATTAGCTTAAAAAAATATCAACCCATTTATTCCGGAAGTCGTTAAGCCAAGTCAGAGGCCTTAGGGCGGCTTGACAACTTCTGACAGTAGACGAGCCACTAGTCTACAAGCCTCCACCAATCCGGACTTGGCCCCCGTGGTGGAGTATGGCCTATACCTTCCTCAGGGAAGAGACCCGTGACCCTCGGTGGGGACATAATGGGTTGATGATGATGATGATTCAGTACGCCCCTCAAGGAGCTCGTTACGCTGTTCTATAGACCTAAACCACTGAAATATCGGACACAGTAAGTACGTTCTAACGAAGCGACAAATTCGGTACGCCTTTTTATGTACCTACCTACTGTTAGTTAAGTTATTAAAAAACCGGCCAAGTGCGTAACATTTAATTCTTTAACTTTGTCGGCGTGATAAACACAAATTAAATTACAGCTTTCTTGCCGGACCGGGTTCCGTGTCGGACTGCGGAACCCTAAAAACCGTATGTAATGCGTCCACTAAGAAGTGACGAATTCTGTACGTTTTTTCGTATCGAATATATGAGAATCGCTCGTAGCCCGGCTGCCTGAGTGATCTTAAACGATCACGAAGGTTAAGCAACACTGGGCGCGTTCAGTGCATGGATGGGTCGCCGTCTATGCCTAACGCTAGTGGCATTTTTCCGAGCGGTTCCGTGCTTCGCAAGGCACGTTAAGCTGTTGGTGCCGGCTGCCGTCGATAGATGGCAGTCGTTAAGCCAAGTCAGAGGCCTTAGGGCGGCTTGTCAACTTCTGACAGTAGACGAGCCACTAGTCTACAAGCCTCCACCAATCCGGACTTGGCCCCCGTGGTGGAGTATGGCCTATACCTTCCTCAGGGAAGAGACCCGTGCCCCTCGGTGGGGACATAATGGGTTGATGATGATATGCGTCCCGGAGGGGTAGGCAGAAGATACCAGGGCCGAATTTAATAAAACTACAATTCGTGTTTCGTTATGAAAATTCGAGGTACATTCGTAGCACATTTTATTTGTTAATATGTGTGTTAATCGACTTCGCAATGTACATTGAATGGTCACAGTAAACCATGAATTGTAGTTTTATGAAAAAGGCCCAAAAGGTTTGCTATTTGTCACGATCCTGACAATCTTCTTTCGTTCCATCGACAGCTGTTAAAAAACCGTATTCAATACATCCGCTAAGAGGTGAACATTAAATTTATGTACGTTTTTCGTACCGAATGTACGCGTCCCTGAGGGGTAGGCAGATGTCAGTGTTTGCCGTTTGCCGTTGGCCGCGACCGATCCTGATTCCTAGCAAGCCTCTTTCGCTTCATCGACATTCATTGGTCGTTGCAAGCACGCACGCTGGTTTTGCACCTATTTAGCTGAGAAGCAAATAAATGATTAAAGTTGTTTCCAAGAAACAGCCTGTTTTAGCTAGCCATTCTATTGTTTTGCCTACGTTATACATTAATATAACACTTAACTGAGGATGAGCACTGCTTACCCTAAACTACAGGGCTAAGGTCATCCCTCTTTTAGCAAGCAGAGGCTCTACATGTTATCGTATATTTTTTCCATTAAATTAAAGCTAAATAGATCCTAGTGATATTGTATAATCTTTATGAATGAAATTGCTTATTACTTACTTATTGTTCTAAAAAATCCATTGACATGTAGTAGCCAAGAGCTGTTTAGCTTGAGGGTCTGAAATTAGTTGGATTTACGACACGGTAGTACGTAAAATAAGCCGATGGAGGTATGACTCTACAAAAGGGGGTGGCGCGCGCCGTTTTTCTTTTGTGCTGTTCAGTATGGTGTCTTCGCCGACACCCGACACCCGGCAAATTACTTTGCTTGCAATTAAATCCTGATAGCACGACTCACACACGGCCCTGTCGGGGATCAGATTGATCTGTCGCAATAAAGCGATCACGGCTTATACGACAACAAATAACTTGTCACTCGGTCGCGGCGGGCCCGGCGGGGGCGGGGGTGGGGCGCGGCGGGGGCGGCCGGTAATCGCCCCGACACGACTTTCCAATCCGCCCTAATGTGTTTAATCAGTCCTGCGCGAGCGTCGCATTAGTTTTTATCAGAGTCTAATAGCGTCTTGTTTAATAACGCGCATTGTGCGCGCGCCGGTGGTCTGCCGCGCGCGTGCGTTGCGCAAGCGCAAGCTGCAGATCGCTCTCTTGTTTTCAGAGAATTATTTCGTGGATTGATAGCCCGATCACACTTGCTGCCTTTGGCTGTAGCAGGTATGCTTTCCAATATGTTACAAACAAGTTCTGTCACATAACTATAAACATTGTAAGCCATTGCACGGCAATAAATGATTTTTCTTTTTTCTTTCTTCTTCTTTGAAATCAAGTTGTTATTTCAAACAAGTTACCCGCCGACTAATAAAGCATTTTCCCTGAAAGGTGATAATGTCGCTCGATCGACAAATCACCGGCAAATTGGCGGCTAATTCCGCATCTATGAATGGTGCCAATAAAAGTTTCTCACAATCGTAACGCGACGTGTCGGTGTCCGCCGGTCGCGGTCGGTCCCGCCGCGCCGCCGCGCCGCCGCGCCGCCGCCGCGGTCCCGTTAGCGCAACCGGACTCCTGCGCCGCTCCTCCTGCGCACTCTCGGCGCACAGCTCGCCTCACGCAGAGGGCTCGTCCAAGAACTCCTCGGGTTCGTCCCACTGACTATTTGGTAATGCTATATAATTAAATATTGTTTGCTTTTTATAGGAAAACTAACAGTATAATGATAATTGAACGATATAAAAATCAAAACCTTTAAATCTTCTAATAAATCGGGGGTTTAAACGCGGTTATTTATTAGGTAAAAAACACTTAACCTAAATAAATTTGGAATACCATGAACAAGGAAACAAGGTAAAATAAAATCAGGAGACCGCGAATTAGCTGTGTCCAACTCCTGCCGTGACGCCATAGGAGGTAAGAAGTGTGGCACGCTTTTGGGAGCACTTACCTACTGTGTCTATATTGCTCTGTATAAAATGTTTAAAAGGTAACAAACAAGCCGTTTAGGCTACAGAGTATGACACATATATATACATAGATACACACGAAAAACAATACCTTCCTGGCGTAGTCGGATAAAAAGATACTAAATTGACAAATAAAGTGCGTTTAAATTGTTTTAGAGTACGTTCAGCTCTGCATATTAAGGCTGTTTCACAAATGCGAGAGCTAATCAGGAGAGTACATCAGGAGAGTGGTGTGAGCTGTCACCTGACATTAGTCTTACCATCTTCAATGCCTCTAGGAAACAAGTCAGCCCTTACCAAACCATACAAAACAAACTTAGATATATGTAGGTATGTCTTAAACAACATGTAGGCTTGCCAGGTCGACTGGCCCGACTTTCTGTACCTTCCTGATTGGTCCAGCGCCTAGCGTCGCACAATAGCTATTAACGACTATTTCCCGCCATAAGTGGACAATTCCGATAGATTTATGGTAATTTTTATCAGCCAGCTGAGGGGTCGCCTCTTAAAGTGTCAAAATTGAAATTTGTGTTATAATGGATGTGGTGTCGAGTGACCCGCGACCCGACGCAGGGACAGCTCTATCGGAGCCTCGCGGCGGTACAGGGTGGCTTCGAATTCCTGCTCCAAATAAAGCCTTCTGCCATGCACCAAAATACTTTTCTGCTTTTTCCCAGATTTCAGTCTAGAAGTCTAAGTCCACGTTCTAGTCTAAGTCCAAGTCCTTAAGTCTAAGCCCTAGAATATTTTTCATTGCGTTGTGACTATATTTGTTTTCATGAGATAGTTTTAGGGGCACCGTGGATAGCGCTGAGCTAGAGATCATCCGTGTATCTCCGGTGATGGATCAAGCAAACGCGGCGGCGACGACACCCTCTCATGAAATTTGATCCGGTTGAAGTGTTTACACAATAAAACAGTATTTAGACAGTGTTCAAACGATATAAATAAAAGAGATTATACCTGTAAAGTATTTGGATCCAATCCCAGCGTATCGGTGCGCCGCGTATTGTCCGAGCCAGTCCCGCTATTCGCTCTACAACGTTTATGCGCGGCTTATAATAAGCTTTCTTGAGAGCCAATAAATAATAAGTAAAATTAGTTTCGAGCGGAAGAGCCGACGCACTTGTTGGCGAATGTTCAATTAAATGATTACAATCTGGCGAGCGGCGCCGCGGCCGCGCGCTAGTCGGCGGACACTGCGCCGCATCGGCAGGCCGAGAGCCGTGCGCGGCTACGTCGCTGCTGATGCTTTGCACTAACTTCAACGAAAACACACACACACGCGCACATAAATTTGATAAAAGTAGTCTGAGCTTGATGTTGAGTCGTTTATAAAACGTCCAAACAGAATTCGTAATAGACGTCCTCCCAAATCTCCCAATATGCATGAAATAACAATAAATTGTGCTTCGAAAGCTTGTAATAACGTTTAACAGGCATTAAAAAGTGTTAACTGCCCAATAGCCAAAGTGTCGTTTATAAATTTGTCCATAAGACGCGAATTATGCTAACGTTATCGCTTCGCCATCGAGACGACGACATTCTGCCGCTGGAATGGGCCGGCCGCGCATTATACATTGATTTACTGAAAATACGACAAAAATAATCTCTTACGAATGTTTTTATTGTGTAAGTTACTTTATGGGCGCGGGTGACAGCCGCCATTGGCCGGCAGTCGCCGTAACAAGTTAATAAATCGGCCCTCGCGCTCCTCATTTTACTTATAATAATGATCAAGTCATTTGTCCATCTGTCCGTCGCCGTCTATGCGAGACAAACGGCCGGCCGGCGCATGCGCGACACGCACGCCTCCACTAGGGACGTCGTTTGTCGAACACACTATCGGCTGCTAATTATTTATTATGTTTTTAATTTAGAAACATCCGCTGCGGCACATTGTATGTGTCCGCTTTCTTTTCAAGTATTCGAGGAGCGCGAGCGCGTGCTGTGTGCTACACGGACGGCACCTACAATAAATAACTGGTACATCTGCTTGTGTCCACTCGATATGACACTCGTCGCTTGTTTCTCGCGGGGTGTCGAAATATTCAAAGTATCTCGACGATGATTTGTGTGCTGACACTATTTGTAGGTATTTGGACACGGTTTACACCTTTCTGTTTGCGTTGTCGACACTCGCTTGGCTCGTGCATAAATAATGTATTTTTGAGCAGAGCGCGAGGCCGAGGCGGCCGCCGGCCGCTCCGCTCGCGAGCCGGCGACAATCCTCATGGACTCGAGGTCCGTTCTCGTTCTCACGCCTTACTTGCATTTGTAATTACCGATTACTAATATGCCACTTAGGCTTACTTCGCAGCATAATTACTAGTAGTACAATTATGCCTCTCTGGAATCAGGAAAAGGTAATCTAGCGCCAAGAACTACATCGCTATTCAAAAACATTTCCTAGTAGGTATAGGTCGGCGGGCGTCTGATCTGCGAACGATGCAGCTATCAGCAGATTGTGTGCCATATCTCGGCGAGGCGGAGCGTTGAGGCATCATGCAGCCCCCCCCCCATCCCCGCGCCGCGCTATCTCGGTGCCGGTAATAAACACGATAACTGCGCCATTACATCTCTCACTATACAGGAACACCAAGAAGAACCAACCAATGGGGGATCCCACTTCGCTACTTAAAGCAGGTGAAGAATACTTAATCTTGGGTTTTATGTAGAGGTTTCCAACTATGACTAATAATTTTAAGCGATAATATTATGATGGTGTTGGAACCATAATTTTTAAAGTAGTTTTCATTATTTTTAAAACAAGCCCATTCATTGGGGAACCCATGATATAGAAATAAATATGATGGGTTTATATATTTATTTATAACATAAGTATTCACAGTAAGGAGGGCTTTTTGACCAAGGGAGCTGGACCTAAATTGAGACATAGCATATTTGATATCCCGGTAATGCGTTCCCGTGGGATAATATTTATTTTAATCTTAAATAAAATAGATGGCATTGTGCAAGAATCGTATAAAATGGATTCTGTGGCGGTACAAAGTTCGCCGGGACAGCTAGTATGTTATAAAAGTGGCAGCAAGTGCACGTTGCGAGCAGTTCAACCCCAACTCACAAACCTATCAGGTTACTTGTAATTACGTGACCTTTTAACCATTTTTGGACAAACTGTCATCATCATTAAATTTAAGAGTTACACTTGTCGGTGCAGCATATTCCATGTACTCCTCTCTTCAAAATGTACCAGCTCTACTTTGCCGTTCACAATAAACCTTCATAGACAGCCTATAATTATACGTCCTACTGTTGGGCACACGCCTTCTCTCAGAGAGAGAGTAAACCTTAGTTTAATTAAATTTAAGTATTTTTAATCTCGTCGTGTTCTCGTCGCCTATACCGCAGTCTCTCAAGACAAAAGTCTTTAATCAGTGCGTCCTACCCGTCATGTCATACGGAGCCGAGACGAGGACACTCACGGTTCGACCAGTCCACCAATTTAAAGTCGCTCAGCGAGCTATGGAGAGAGCTATGCTCGGTGTTTCTTTGCGGGATCGAATCCGAAACGAAGTAATTTGCCAGAGAACTGAAGTGATCGTCATAGCTGAACGGGTTAGCAAACTGAAGTGGCAGTGGGCTGGTCAAGTGGTCATATCTGCCGCAGGACCGATAACCGTTGGGGTAGACTGGTTCTAGAGTGGAGACCGCGAATAGGCAAACGTAGCGTAGGACGCCCTGTGACCAGGTGGAGCGACGACATTCGCAAAGCGGTGGGCAGTGACTGGAAAAGAAGAGCCTAGATCGGGCTCAGTGGCGTGTCTTGGGAGAGGCCTATGTCCAGCAGTGGACTGACACCGACTGATTATGATGATGATGATTTTTAATCACAAAGGACCTTGCAAAATGACAGAGCCAATCACCTCCCAACAATACGAATGATTTACTTGAAATGAGTTGAAGCCCAGGTACTAGCTCTACCCACGGGCTAACTATCGAAAAGGAAGTCTAAAATTCGGATGATCGACGAATTCCTTATCAATTAAATATCACTAGCCATCTAGTGTGGTACGAAATTAATTATTGTTAAATTTCTTTTAGTTTTAATTCTGCATGCTACTTGAAAATTGCTGTGCCTTAGTATCGTATAGTAGGGTATCATGTATGAGGCACACCCTAAATGTAACATCTTAGCAACTAGATGGACGCAATAAAGTTATAACTTATAAATGATAAATTCTTCCGCAATCCTTCAAGCGGCCATGCCACTATATAAATATGTACCTGCGTATAAATATTCTGATGTAATCTCACATGTACAATGCGCGGACGCATGTCATGCAGACCTTCTGCCATCCTTAAATGTAGGTACCCAGCATTAAGCTGGGCTGGGGGCGCGCGACCCGGCATAGCTCGCAGCCTCGGCCGAGCGAAGATCCAGATAGATAGCTGCGGAGCAGGCAGGTGTTCTGGGAATGAGACGCTGGATACATCGCCGCTTACTTCTTTTCGAAATCCAACTCTCGAGATTAACATCGACGTGAACACAGATTGATAGGTATTTATACATTTAACGGGTCTGTCTAATCACGATTAGATTGAACTATATTATATTATTAGCTTCTGTCTAGCTACTTATTGCTTGAGATAATGCTGAGTCCGTTATCGAAGTAACTGAAACTGAAATGTCACGCTATGATTAGTGAGGCTGTGTCGGGCATCAGTCGATGGGTGATGTCGAAATTTCACTTTTATTGTATGGTCATAAGCACGCAATCTCTTTTTTAAGACTTCAATTTATATTTCTTTGTGTGACTAACGGTTCTTTCGTTAGTCGTCAGTATAAAACTGGTGGAACACCAGCAATCTACAACTTCGTGGAACATCAACAATCAAAATCTATCATTAAACACACTGCGCATCATAAACTACGTCTCTCTACTGCAAAATGCAATTCACTGTTTAGCAGTTCGTGAAGTGTTAGTTCCATTGTAATGAAAAACTACCATCGCCTCGCAGTGTTACATTACTTTGGCAGCGATCGTGAATCACAGAATAGCTTGCTTTTCTACGCGATTACCGAGTTGGGAATACGGAGTCTGTTTCCATCACGGAGCTCGCTCGCAGTAGGCTCGCCGGCGCTGATTTACGCCGCTCGTGCGCCGCTATCCGCGAGATTTACCGATACCGGGCGCGGCGCGCGGCGCGGTGCGGCGCGGCGCAGCGCGGGCGCGAGCTTTGGGGCCGCGCGGGAGAGCGAGCTGGAGAGCGACGGCCGCCGGCAGTACGCGGCAGCCGGGCCGCGGGCAGCGCTAGCCGGCGGCGGGGTGCTGCGCCGACCATGATCTAGTATCTCGGCGGCATCACCGTCGCGGGAGGCCGCGCTATTGATGCGGCAGGATGCTGCGGCGACTTCCGCTCCGTGATAGAGCGCCGTCGCACATAGCTTTATAATTTCCGGTCGCGGATCGATCGGGATTCTGCTTAACAAAACGCGGGTCCGCGATGTCCCGCGCGGCCGGCGCCGGCTGTCGCGGCTGATGGATGTGCGGCCGCGGTCGCGGGAACTGCCGGAGGTGAATGTCTGCTCGGGGAAGGATCTCGGCTGACAGATGATAATCTGCGCTTTCATGCGCAATGTTTGTGATGCGTTGCGCGTCCACGACAGTCACGCTAATGAGTGGGCCGAACGCGCTCTAAATACAAACTAATGTTAATAGGATTATGGCGCTGTGAAAGGGGTAATCTCAGGAGATTAATCTCATGCGACGTGCACACGCCGTTGCCTGCTGAGACACAAAGACGGCTATTTGTTTGTTTATTCATCGCGCCGTGAGATATTATGGGGCAAGTGAATCTTGAAAAACATTATAATTGAATGAGTAGATATGTATGTAAGTCTGTTGTCCGGTTGTTAGTTACCAGCCGCCGGTGTGTGCGGACGGGCGGGCGGGCGGCGCGCGACACGCGGCAACCTTTCAGCGACTAATGACGCCAATTACCGCTTGATTTATCGATGAATCAATTATAACGACGTGCTGACATATCGACGTACGGACATGTAAGCGCGTCGCGGCCCTTTGTATCACCGGCACCGGGGCGCGGCCGCTGGCGGGACTCATGTCAACATTCTCGACATTATGATAAACGGTTCAGTAATATTTTCTTTGCATATGCCAAGCCCGGCAGCACATTAAATACCTACATTATTAAATGCTACATTATTGCCAAACTGATTTTTACATTTAATTGAGACCATACAACCGGATCTGCCACCTTTGAAAAACGACAGCTAGGTTTGATTTGGATCAAGATAGTTGAAGCTGAGGGACAGCATGTTTCTCCAGGTACAAATATTTTTTTCCTTCTTTTAGCATTTCGATCCTTGCAAAAATGCTATGAGGTGAGTTCTTGTATAAATAAACAAAGACTCTACTTACCTCACCGCGCCGCTCTCGGTCTGATCCGAAAACTCCGGGTCAAACCCGGAAAGGTGGCAGACCTACACACGACCCCTGTCATTTTCGGTAGGTAGGTACAAAAATTGCGGAAACTCTACATAAAGAGTAACTTTTAAATTAGTGTATACGCCAAAAAATTTGTTACGCGGTGTGTGTGGCATAAACCATATTATTGAACCAAATGTCAATCAATCAATCAATTTATTTATTTGTAAACATAGGTAAATAATACAAGATGTCATAAAATAATGAAGTCTCTCTATGTTTTGCCTTTGGGCGTACAAACTTAATTAATAATGCAATGAAAATGATGTTAAATAAAATGTCACTACAATTGTCATAATAAATGTCACCACACACACACACACACACACACACACACACACACACACTATAAATAAATAAGAGTATGTCAAAAGTTCATGCAAATAGAACACAATGTCAAAAACTTAATATTCAAAATTAAAATATTTTATACCACAAACAGCTGTTGGCTTTTTATTATTTATCTAATAGAAAATCTGAGACAGAGTATTAACATTTAGTCACTAGTTTGTAAAAAAGTTTTCGTTTAAATTCTGTGAATTTGAATTCTTTTAAATTGTTTGGTATTTTATTATAAATTAAAGGCGCCATGTTGACAACGCTTTTTTTCATAAATGTTGTCATACATTTTGGAAGGCGTAGAGTGTGTGTGTATTATGCCCTCGTGGGAGACAGCTACTATCTGATTTCTTCTCAAACAGGTAAGGATTCGACTTTACAAACAAGCACATCTCGAAAATATACAGCGATGGCAAAGTAAGGATATTGAGAGTTTTGAATTACTCTACACAGCTATCAGTACTTTTTAATAAACACATTGCTCGGAGGCACCTCTTCTGGGCTTTAAAAATTGTGTCCCTTTCGGTGCAGTTGCCCCAAAAAAGCGGTCTAGCCAGAAGCGGGTATACCTAGCTACGGTCGAAATAAGTAGAGTTCATGAATCATTGGAAAGTTTTATTTGATTGACATGGTATGTTTATCATATCAGTCACTGTTCGCCCGGAGTCTGATATTTGTTGTGATTATAGCCCGGCCAGGCGGGTCGGCCCCGGCGCCGCCGCGGAGCTCGGGCTCGGATCGCGAGCTCTCTGTAATCACGCGCAGTTAGTGCTGCGTGAGCGTGCGTGCGCGCCGCCCAATTAAGCGCATGCAAATATGGCGCGCGCACAATTAAACAATTGATTTAAACATCACGCTAAAGGTCTCGCGGGGTAACCGGGGCTGCGGGGCGGCACGTCCGCGAGCGAGTTGGCGTGTGACAGAATGCAGTACATCGGAACCCATTCATTCAGTATTGACCGACAATTAAATGTTATTTAATTGCGGAGGAGATATGAAAGTTATATGTAGCATGTCGAACGACGCCAGACCTCCCTGCTGTGCAGAAGGTTCCGGGTTCGTTTACAAATTTGTTTGTGTGATGATGTGATGCCGTGATGTCACTGCGCCGATGCTGCGTGTGTGAGTTCAATCAGCGTCGCAGCGGGAGCCGTATTGTGCGTCCGCGCAGCGATCCGTTGATTAATTGTCATCGAGCCAAGAATAAGGGTGGGTACTAACGCCATCGGCCACCGGTCGAAGGTCGGTTTGGAAGCTGTCGGTGATAAAATGTCTGTAGGTGTTAAGCGGCGCCTGTGGGTACACGGTTCATTCGGTGCGGCGTCGGCCGCTCACACCGCGCATGCGCCCGCAGGCTGCGCGCCCGCTCCGTCATCATTACTGCCGTGTCACGCCTCCGTCACTGCGGACGGGCCGAGCTATAAATCGACATATTTGCATATTCTACTTTACTCACTGTTAGCACTGTAATCGCTCGCCATCGGCAGTTAGTGTTCAATTAAATGGGCGACAAACCTCTGACATTCCTAGAGCGACAGCTTCTGTTGGCAAGTAAAAAGCATTAGGCGAAGGGCTGTATTTCACGTCGGTTTAACGAACGTTTCGTGTGCCCCAGATACGCGACACGCCCGAACAGGCCGCGGCGAGGTGTCGGCCGTGTTGCGGCATCGCCGCGCTGCACTGTCTGCCGCCCCTGCCCATCTGAATGCTCTCCCGGAATGTCTGCGGTGATAAATGACCGCGGTGCTATCGCTCGATTCCTATTTCGGCTACAATCGACGGGCGATTCTCCGACACAATGAGGCGCGCGATAACAGATCGGACGTCGACGCAACTGTAAACCGAACTGGCGCCATAAAACTGACTCAAGATATACGCGGCACTTAGCATTGTGTCAGCGGGAGCTCGGCGGGCGCGGGGCCGCAGCCACTCGCGTTGACTAACGAAGTGCCAAATAGGGCGCGAGCCGCGGCAATGGGTCCGCGTCCGCGACACCGCCCGATAAACGAGCCGCTGCGCGCTGCTCCCACCGCCGCAGCAGCGCAGCGCAGCGCAGCCGGGCCCGTCATTAAACGCATTGCCCATCAGTTAGCTCCCGACGTCGCAGCGTTGTCGCGGTGATTTACAATTCTAACATTTACTGATATTTGTATTATTCATGTTCCGCGCACGGCGGGTAGGTTCCCAGCGTTCCCGCGAGATCGCAGATCCGCGCTCGATACTGCGCAGCGGGGAGATAGCATCGCAACAACATACTGTTGCAGAACGGGAAAAGTTGTGACGAAACGAAACGGGTTGCAATGTAGTCACAAAAGTACACGCAGCCTCGGGGAGCGATAAATAGCGGGTAACGAGCGCGACACTATCGCGCGGCCCGCATTAGTGGTAACAGCCGCCGCCGCCGCCGCCGCCGCCGCCGCCGCCGCCCTACATCACTCGGCGACCGCGGGGATGCGGCCCTGCATCACGCGAGTAACGGCCGCCACTCGCGCGACGTGAAACATGCTTCGATCTGCTGAAAAGGTCAACCGCTGAATTTATGTTTCTCTCGCTACCGTCTCAGCGCGGAGGGTAATAGAGCCGCGCATAATGTGCGTAGATACGAGGCGGCGCACACCTGCGAATGCGATGCGACACGGCATTGCATTGTGCAGCGATCTAATCGCGCCGCGTCGCTACCGAGAGCGGCTGTCCCCGTGCTTACAAGCTGCGAGCAAACCTGCTTAGATGCAGATTCCAATATTATAGGCGCGAGCTGACATAACATAGTACAGTATTATACTAATCGGAGTGCGAAACAGAGCCGGCATTGCGTTTGAATGAATGCGATAAATCTCCCCGCGTGTCGCTCGCTGCGGCGTCTCTCGCCGCGGGAGCGTCCGCACCTCTTTCACGCCTCGCCATAGATTAGCATTACCCACGCCCTACGCGAGATATTTTCATTACGATTTTCTATAAGAGGATTTCGACCTGAATAGCCCAGAGTGCGGAAATATGTCGCTGCGCCATTTATTCCATTCTGACATAGATGATTTAGCTCCAGCGCGGGTACGCAAGGCTTTAGTCGTGTATGTATACATCTGGCGCTGATTGGCGTGTTGCGCTACTCGCTGCCCGCGGCTGCTGATTTATGTGCCGCGGACGACACGCTGCGCCGCCGCCGCCGCCGCCGCTGCCTCCGCCCTGCCCGGCGACGGTGGGCACAAAGACACGCAGTGGATGCGGTACTTACTACATAGAAAATGAGGTTCCGAAAAGAAACATTGTTCCTCAGTTCTAGCATCCAGCAAGTGTAGTTTGTAAGATATGGGGGTACAAAAAATGTGTAGTCTTGAAGCACTCACTGATAGATCATCAAAAGTATATGATACTTCTAATTGAACCGGAGTTTTCAAATTTGGAACATTACATTTTATGAGTAAGCGATAGGACATAAAAGCAAAAATATACTTAATATAAAAAATACAGGATAACTAGGTTACAAAGGGTCGTAATTTGAGGCAGCCCCTAAGGCGCCCTACCATTGGGTCATAGATAGAAAAAACTTGTTCTTATTAGGCGATCTCTCCTAAATATTGGATTATGTATAGGTGCATTTGCAGATTATAAAAAAAGTTTCGGTAAAAAAACTCAAAACTTCGCTTTTTACTTTTAGAAGGTGATAATCAGTTTTTTAGTCACGAGAAAAATTATCGATGAAAACATCTTATAAAATCAAATAACAGAATATAAAATCTTTACGATGAAATATTTATTTTACTTCTGATTAGGAAATCAGAAATAAATAAAATTGTACTTTATTAGAATCTGAAGACCGAGGAAAAAATACAAAATAGTTAAAAATATACAGGGTGACCAGGGGTGTTGCTGCGTAGTCCACGACTCTATGGAGTTGTCTAATTTAACCTACTCCGTACTGTCAAGTACATACATATTTTGACACTTTGGAGCTTGACACAGTTACGTGATAGAAGGGCAGGTCATGCCGAATTATATTTCCATAAATTCTTTCCGTTGAAATAAATTTCCGATTTCTTGATTTTTCAATTTCATAGGTATATTTTATGTTGCAGTACTTCTGTTCGTTACCCACTCACTGAGTAGCCTGCCTATAGTGACACTGGCTTGCAGCTCGAATGCAGTTGCTACGGAACCCGCGCATAGAATTAAAAGCTAGAACTAATGCTAATTGTATTTCATTGCTTTGCATCATCAGATTCATCAGGCTTGCTGTGGTGTTGCAAGTTGCAAGTTGCAACACATGTTATGAATAAGTTTGTCACGCCGCGAGAAAGTTTGTCACGCCGCGAGATTGCATTCGCGCTCGCTTGATGCGTTTTATTGCGCTTTCATTACTGCTGAGTGAGTGCTAGTGCAGCCGATATTTATAGAGCCTATTTCTGCTCCTGTCGGACTCCAAGTGTAGTGGCTGCGTAGTCGGCAGTCGGTGAGCGCAACTGAGACTTGCTATACTCTATTACAAGGGCGACTGGAAGCAAAGCTGTGGTAGCAGGACAACTCGACCGCGAGACAACTCGACCCGGACAACTCGACCCGGACAACTCGACGCACCCTTGAAATCTTCAAGTCAGTTTTTAGGGTTCTGTGGTCAATAACTTGCGTTAGTAAGGAACCTATAGTTTCTTCATGTCCGTCTGTCTGTCTTGGCTTAGCTCAGAGGCAATTAGTACTAGATAATAACTGAAATTCGGCATAAGGTGGGTACTGACCAAATGCTCGCGGTGTAATCGAGCATTCGCAGTGAGCAAGAAAATTTCGGCGTAACATGCTCGTTGCGAGCACAGTGCTCGATATTCAGTCATATGCAGTCAACATGTCCGACAGCGAGGTTGTGTTGGGATCTTTGATTGTTATCTCTGTATAGTTGTATAAAATATAAAGTTTTTTCCTTATCCCACTCCATTTTTCAAAAAAATAATAAACGACGAGTTAGTACAGTGTAGGTACTGACAGAATAAATGCTCCACTCGTAACACTCAAAGGATTCGCCGAAAGGTGGGTACTGACCAACGTTACGTGTTACGCATCGAGCATGTTAAGCTGTGTTCTAAAATCGACGTAACACGCTCGTCAAAACTCTGTGCTCCGCTTTCGCCGCCAGTTCACTCAAGATGGCCGACTGCGATGACGCGTTGGTATCTTTGATTCTACTTAATTATTGTTTCATCCAAATCAAGAAGAAGAAAAAACGTTACTGGACATCAAACTTGTTTTTTTTAGTTACTCCGTGTCTTAACAAATAAATACGAGAGGAACGACATGTGATCACTCGCGACGCGCGTGCGCTCGTGACGACTTGCAAGAGCGTACTGACTGAACCGCGTAACAGTCAAAGGATTCGCCAAAAAACCGACAGCCGGGTGGAGCACCCAAAGCGAGCAACGAGCGGCTCGTTGCTCGCTGGTTTCCCCGTAACACGACGTACTGACTGCACGAATGCTCGCTGTGTAACATGTTACATTACACCTCGTAACGTTGGTCAGTACCCACCTAAAGGATTCGCCAAAAAACCGGCTCGTTGCTCGCTGGTAACGGTTACGGTTACGGGGGTCACACGACGTACTGACTGCACGAATGCTCGCTGTGTAACATGTTACATTACACCTCGTAACGTTGGTCAGTACCCACCTGAAAAACCGCCAGCCGGGTCGAGCACTCAAAGCGAGCAACGAGCGGCTCGTTGATCGTTGATTTCGCCGTAACAACACGTACTGACTGCACGAATGCTCGATGTGTAACATGTTACATTACACCGCGAGCATTTGGTCAGTACCCACCTATAGATATACTTATTGATCGCGCCGACAAAACAGTAAAATGAAATCTTAAATACTTTTTTGTGTACGTGTACGTGCTCTCCGATCAGTTACGTTCCAATCAGTTGACCTGCTGTGGTGTGTACGTCCCCTACATCTATCCCATAATGTGCGGTATCATTGGATTGGTTTTTTAAAATATTGGGTTTCAAGAAAATATTTTTCGATTCTGGGATCGGTTCGCGAAATATTAAACTTTAAAGCGCAAATCTCTGTTAGAGTCCACCCAGAGTTTGGTGTCCACCAACTTGTAAACGTACAAATTTCATTGAAAATTATTTTGATGAAGTGGTTAGTTGTGTAAAGCAATCAAGAATCCCCCTTCGAGTGGCCTGACACGCATTTAGGCGGTTTTTATTTAATAAAATATATTTCACGATATTTTTGCGAATATCGAAAGAAAATATACACTGTTTACTAAATAAACTATAACGACTAATTAGCTGCTATCCGTTCAAAAAGGTGCCTTTTGTATCTCCAAATTTTTTCATCAGATCATCACCAAGTTAGCCTGGCCTTGCCATAAAAGACACATTTTATTAAACAAATATCATTAACTAAAATATGACTCAAATTGGATCTAATTTACTACAAGTCTCTGAAGAGTTCTCTTCTCCAAACGCAAGAACTTAATTAGATTTTCACTGAATTAAAATTGGTTCAATCGGATAGCATACGCTCACGAAAAAAATATTATCGTAATATGTCAAGATTTGACAGATGTATGTGGTAAAATAGGAAGAAAGGCATTCGATTTGGTCACCGGGGCTGAATTAACCGGGTTGAGTTGTCCAGGTCGAGTTGTTTGGGTCAAGTTTTCCAGATCGTGTGTTGTGTCGGGGTCGAGATTTCATAGAATCTAAAGTTGTGCCGAAATTAGGAGATACTCCGACAGCGTGGGGCGTGGTGGTGAATGCGAGGTCTGTCTAACAAGATTTATTCAATGACGACGAATTATTTACTCGCTAACTCGACTACTAACCGAAAATTTAAAGAAATATTCATGCGCTAGTAAATTACCTCTCTAGTGAAGCCGACATATGAAAATGGGAATCGCTCGCGCGGTTTTCCCTCAGGCGCGGGATTTCGTGCAGTGCCTCTCCCCCCTCGCCCCTCGAGACGTGTCCAGCCGTCGCGCTCGATTGATACACATCAGTCTCGCGGCTGTCAATTATGCGCCCCCCGCCCTCCCCTCCCCCCGCCGCGCGGACCACCGCCGACCGCCGCGCGCCGCCGACCTCGCCCGAGTAGCGCTCCACCGCAAGCCTCGGCAGCTGCAGCTGATGAACCGACGGGAGTTCACTAGTACAGGGTTATTTCTAAAATGCTCAATCCCTGAGATACTTTAACACTTTGACAGCGGATCACGTATTACGCACGTGACGCTTATTTTATCCTAATTAGCCGCATACATAATTAGGGTACCATTCTGGGCGCGCCGGCACTTTTTGACCATTTTGTTACTTTTATAGAAAAAAGACTATAATAGTTGCGGCCATGATTTTATTTTCATTGTATTGAGGGTATCTTATATTATTATATAAGATCAACTTAGAATAAGGCACGTTTACAAAAAAAAAAAAACTCTTACATCTACATTTTTCAAATTTTATGCCGTGTAGTCTTTCCTGGTGTGGTATTTTTTGAAGCACGGGTCATAACACAAGGGTACGTTGCAATCTGGGCAAAAAAATATCGTTTCCTTGCGACCTCGCTTACCCGTTTCCTTCTTTGTAGTATCAGCGCAGACTTTGCAAACTCTTGCCACTTTCGTTTTCGAACCTGTCGCTGGTATCCTTTCCATGAAGTGTCTCCCTGTTAATCTGGACGTCATACCAGTATGATGTGGACCACGAGATGGGCCTGCATCATCGAAGGATGCATGCTGCACCAGTTCTTCACCACAAGTCATCAAAAACTGCGAAAATCGCAATTTATGACGCGTGTTGTTCCTACTTTTGTTAAAGATTACGAAAGAATTGACTAAAGCCCTCGCAACCAGATTGAAAAACATCTTCTTCCACCATTTCATTGTTTTGCGATTCAAAGAATAGTATGAAACATACTGATCGTTGAGATCCACGCCAATTTTGTGGTGATTGTAATCGACGATGCAATCAGGCTTCTGTTTTTTGATGACTCCAACTCCTTTGCGTTTAGCTGTTACCTCCGTCCAAGTAGCGGCGTGTTTTGTTGTAAGCATCAGCACGTCCCGCTTATCCTTCCACTTACAAGCGGTGAGATTACCACGATGACAGAAGACCATTTCATTCACCTCTAAAGACTGTTGAAGCCATTCCCCAGGCAAACCACGCCGATTGGCCATAACTGTTCCAACAGCACGGGTTTGTTTTTGCCAAAGCAAGTCAACAGTAGTTGGGCTGGTAAAAAACCTGTCCATGTAAATGGTGTGCCATTTTCCAAAGTATGGTTCGCACAATTCCATAATTATGCTCTGGGTAGTCTTTGAGTCGCCAACGTAAGGAACCATCTTCAATATATAGCCGGTTTTAGCATCGCAAAGCATATAAATTTTCATGCCATATTTGTCGGGTTTATCTTTGTTATACACTCGAAAATGTACTCTCCCTCTAAAGCCACATGTTCCTTCATCGATAGTTAGTTCTTCATCGGGAGAAAAGGTCATCTGACACAAATTCGAAAGCTCCTCAAAATATGGCCGCAGTTTAAAAAAAGCGTCATAGCCTTCCTGGCCTCGTGGTATATACTTTGAGTTGTCATTTAGATGAAGGCAACTATATATGGCTCTAAAACGAGATCTAGTCATGATCTTTTTTGGGAATGGAGTTTGTATAATCTCTCTAGTGGACCAATATGAATCGAAACTTTCTTTCACAACAAGCGTCATGTGGATTATGATGGCCAAAAAGTTCTTCATTTCACGCAGTGTAACAGGTTTCCAATTGTACAACATACATCCTGGCTTTAACACACCCTGTCTAGCTTGCTTTGCCTTCATTTGACTTGCATAGCGATTGGTTTCTTCTTTGAGAAGTTTCCAAAAAGAATCTGGGAAAAAGATTGAAAAGCAGTCGAATTCCGATGACTGTTCATCAACTGGAGGCATAACCATACATATATCTTGAAAGACAGGATTTTCAGGTAGACTTTCTACTGGTTTATATGACCATCCATTGGCTTCATCAATTTGTTGGACATTTTGTACTGTACATCTGCCGCGGCTGCGAGTGGAACGCGAACGCACTGACGAACGAACACGACTTCGACCTGTTCTTCTAAACCTTGACCGTCCCCTTGTCCTTATCGGTGCTTGACCCCGCTCTGGTATGTCCTCATCACTAAGGTCTAATTGTTCTTGACCGGCTATAAACTCGTCAATTCCCTCTGAAAAACAAAACATGTGGGTACTTACTCAAAACCAAAAGCTATTACAATCTTACAAAAACACAAGTAAATCGATAGCTTACCTTCAGTTTCTACTGTCGTGGTGTCCTCCTCAATATCTGAGTCCTCATCATTTTGCAAAATGTCAATAATATCTGTAATTTCTCTTTCCGAATCCAGACGAAATCGTCGTCGCGAAGTCATTTCGCGCCAAAAAATTGTCACACGTCTCGATCGCTTAGCTACGCTGGGGCAACTGGCGCGCGAGAGTCGACGCGGCTCGGGCGATCCTTTGTTCCCCGCACCCCACACACCGCAAGTATTTGAAGTGCGTTTGTGTGTGTAGCCTAAATATTCATCTAAGCATTGACGTGACGCGGATCACGCCTACAGGCCGTTGTTTTAAAGTAAACAGTATTGAAACTCACACACGTACGCAGTACGTGATCAGCGTCTCTAACAAAAAAAACTGTCACGGACAGGGGACGTGATCGGCTGCCAGAGATTGGAAAAAAATTAAATGCTCGGCTGTCAAAGTGTTAATTAGCGACAACTTTTGTTCTAGAGTTTTTCTTTTACAAAATATCACGGTTTATACAATTTTATTGGTCAAAGGTGGCAAATACCAAAAATTTTGGTGTAAAAGGGAGGAGGCCTTTGCCCTGGAGTGGGACATTACGCGCTCTACTAATGGAGCAGCCTTCAATATATAATTTTCCTACATAGAGGAATATACAACCTATTTAGCACGTGTAGTTTTAAGCACTATCGTGACACAGCATCACAGGAACGCAGAAAAGACGTAGAGATCATAAAAAATTGTTTTCGAAAAATGGAAAAATAAACAAAAAAAGGTCTTAAATAGAACAAAAGTCGTTGTAGGTAAATGAAAAACTCAAACCGACGATTTCAACCCGATGTTTCAGGAATTGCGCATTGTAGGATTAACCTTTACTGTTCAGATTCATTGGTAATATATTCTGGGAGTATTCCAAGTAATCTTCGTCACTGTTATCAGTTACAGGAACTACCAGAGAGGCGTGCCCTCCTAACCTCCAGAGTGTCGGAAAGGCAAAAGAAGATTGGTAGCCGACAGCTTCGCCATTAAACGATAGTTAATTACTAAGTTAATTCAACGGTTGGGCCTTCGTTGAAAACTTGCTAAGAGCAAAAGAAAATATATGGAGACTTTGAAAGAAAGAGAGAAAAGACATATAAATAAGATACAACACAGAAACAAAATAAACAGATAAGTAATATAATATAAACAACAACAGAAAGAAAACTGAATACACAACAGACGAAGGGTTCCGTACCATTATTTATACAACATTAGACACATAGATTGAGAAAAAATGGTAGAAAATCACGTTTGTTGTATATATAGGTAAAATATTTATTTTATTTTAATTTAATTATTTGTTTTTTACTATTGAACTAAATATTCTGTGAATATTTCAAGTGTCTAACTGTCGCCGTTATTAATATCGAGCAAAAAATGGCAAAAAAATATGTTTGTTGTATGGGAGCCCCCTTAAATATTTATTTTATTCTTTTTTTAGTATTTGTTGTTATAGCGGCAACAGAAATAGATCATTTGTAAAAATTTCAACTGCCTAGCTATCACGGTTCATGAGATACAGCCTGGTGACAGACAGACAGCCAGACGGACAGACTGACAGACAGTGAAGACTTAGTAATAGGGTCCCATTTGGCACCCTTCGGGTATGGAAACCTAAAAAAAACATAGATTTAGTCCACGGAGTGTGTGTGGCGCATTTAAAAGGAAGTACAATATGGATCACGTCACAAATAAGACAATTAGCTGAGGAACTAAGGAATACCGCCTATAAGATAAGCAAGTTGAAGTGGCAGTGAGTTGGTCACATCTACCGAAGAACCGATAGCCGACGATGCATGGGGTATGAAGTTGGCTGGACGCCGCGGGCCGATACACGCAGCGCATGCGCCTGCAGGAAGGAAATACCTTAACTATGTGTTAAGGTATTTCCTTAATCTGAAATCCTTTCAGCCCTTTGTGTGGGATTGAGTGACAAACATCTAAACTTTAATAAGTTCCACATAACGCGTACCATACACACACATACACACGTACACACATACGCAAAGCACACACACACACACACACACACACACACACACACACGCGCACACTCTCACTCTCACACACACACACACGCACACGCACACGCGCATACTCACTCACTCACACACACATACACACACACACACACACACACACACACACACACACACACACATATATATTTGATCTCAAGACTGAAAGTTTTATTAATAACTGTTTTATCAATTACCTACTGCCTTGTTTTGTTCATCAGATTTTAATTTTTTTTTTTCACGTCAAAGTACAGACGTGTCCTAACCTAACTACAGATACTCCCACACAATAGCTCTGGGAGTACGGAATGACTGAAAATCAGCGCTACACACTTTAACAACCGTGATAGCACCAGCTGAGCAATCTAGTTATAAAGCCTCACTAAACTAGTTATAAATACTAGTTACAAATGTGTTTAAGTACTTACTTACTGCATGCTAGATTGTGATTGGCAATAAACTTATTTTTATTCTTATTCTTATATTCGTGGGATTTGTTTTCTCCCTCGACGCCTGATACCGAGACGAGTGGCTGCAGTTTTATTCTGAGATTATTATGGCAGATAAACCATTGAGATGAGAACTAATAAAAAGTTCAACCGACCGAGCGCAGTTGTCATGTCTCGACACAAAGCTTACTAGATATTTATTAAGAGCCACGTCTGAAGCTAAGTCCACGTCCACACGTCGTCTGCCCTTCTCCGTCCATTTGACAACCAAATAGGATTAGCTTACCTGTCCCCGCGCACCTTACGCCCCACGCCCCCCGCGCCCCGCGCCCCGCAACCGCAGCGGGCCATGACGCGGCCAGTTCTCAAACCGACTCGTAAAAATTAACCCATTAACTTCAATTACAGCGCGACCGGTCGCCCAAACGCGCGGTCGACGACCGATAGGTGAGTGCGATGCTCGCTACGCACCTGAAGACATCCCTATGTCTTATGCAACAGAGACTGCTATCGCTCGCCTGGCAGCCGGCTGGCCGGCTGGTCGGTGGCTCACTCCTAATCGTCGAATTAAAAGCGGATTACGGCGGACGGCAGGCGTTAAATTAGTAAATTCCCAGAGGCGGGCCGCAGCCGGCGCAGCAGAGATTACTAGGAAAACACATAACTAGACCAGAACTGCTTAGTCACACACAGCACAGGACTCCTCGCAGAGGCTGCTTTACTGCTGTGAACAAAGCTTTCAATGCATTTTATGTTCAATCAAGTTACAAGTTATTTCACAAGCTACACTCACTCACTTTATTTCTCGCGTGTGAAAAATCACCTAACTACAATTAAGTTGTTGCAACAATGCAATGAATTCCTTTGATAATTTTGTAATCAGTAATCGAAATCGTTTGTCGCTACGTCTGATTGTCTACAAATATATTAAGATAAGCGTATACAGCGTAGCTTTGCGTAGCGAACGAACGAGTAATTGCTTAGGAAATGTTCCTCTATTAATTGCATCGCGCAATAAACAAATAACGTTCTTTGACAAGATCCTCGAAATTGGTAATTCGATTAAAAAACCTCTATCCATGATTGTGTGCCCTACAAACCTGTCGCGTCATACACACGGGTCGGTGAAGCGTCCTCCCACGCGACCGCCGCGCGCCGCCCGCGGCCGAGTCATGCGACTCATGCGCGCTAATGGTCTAAACTCCCAATTAATGGCAGCGCGGCTCCGGCTCCCGCCCGCCCGCCGCTTCACGCAATCACCAGCTTCGGAAATTATTATAATCAAATTATTTATAGAAATCTGGTGTGTAGTCTTGTGTTTGATCTTCGTTGCCCAGCTGCACGACAACGACTCATGTAGTTTGCAGTTCCAAAGTTCTTACTTGTGAGTTAATGTTATTATCGTTGAGACACTCGCCACTTTGTCATAATTTGTTGTTGTTTATGCAGCAGTGTGTGACAGCAGTGTCACAACAAGCGGCGTGTTCACACGCGCGTCACCGCGCACCGAGTCGCCGACAAAACGGCTATTACCGGTCGCGCCGCCGCGTTTCACAAGCGCATGATTTGATTATGTGACGCGACACGATTCGGCTGAATCTCGGTTCGATGTGGAAAACTAACCATGTCTTATCGAATCAGCGTGATTTACTGATAAATCGACTCGATGTTGTTCCTGACTACTAAAGAAGAAATCTCCTAAATCAACTGCTCAGTAAACCTGCACGTGAGCGTCGCGTTTGGTCTGCTGTAACATAGACAGAAGCTTCACGGAGGACACGCTCGATTTCATTGCTTAATCTCCGTGATACTGTAAATTTGAAAGGGGCGGCAGGATTGTCTCTGCCCGTAGTGTCTATAGATATTGTTGGGCGGTTATACTTGGTACATATTTGAAGGAGCTGTGGGTGCAAGTGCGTGCTTCTGTCCACTAAATTAGCTCTTGTGTCGCAACGCGCGCGTATTGACTTGGCTTATTGCTTCCTGTCCACGATTATCTTTTAATTTCGCCGCTCCACATTATATCATGTTAACTGCCGTTTCGATTTCCTTTCTAATACAAAAGCCACGATTAACCCCGTTCTAACGACATTTGCGCACTTTAGTACCAGTGAATCTACTTTCGAATGCATGCTTCAATCTACAGTAACGTGTAATTGAATCGTGTAATTTTAAAACAACACAAGTCACATGTGTTTTTAAAATAACACTTGCCCATTTTTTTTTATTAAATTATTTACACCTACCTATTGATTTACATTAGAAAAAAAAATGTAGTTTATTCATACAGAAATCAATATAATATGCTAAAGTATTGCTGTTGTAGATATTAGTATTTGAATAAATCAGTTTTTTCTATTTCCTGCAAAGGTGTAATGAAAGGACATGTGTCGTTTTAAAATCACACGATTCAATTGAAACCTCATGAGTATTAAAGCTGAGCGATTCCCACGGCTGACGGGATGGCTCGGCCCGCGGTGCCCGGGGCGCTCGGCCGGGCGCAGCGGCGTGGTGCCGCACGCACCTGCTGCTCATTGACGGCGCGGGGCGGTCGCGCGCCGCCGCCATCGCCGCCGCCACCCGCGCATGACCGCGCGCTGATGCCCCGAGGTGGCCGTCTGCGCTGCAGCCCGGACACCTGGCCACTCGCCTCCACCCGCCCCGCCACCCGCGCACTTTACTGGGAGAGTATAATGTCCTCGTAAAGCGACACACTCGCGATCGATCGTAAAATGGCGAACGAGCGTTAGTGGTGTAATAGTCGCCATAATGGCCCTCCAGTCTCTTTGCACATTGCCAAATTATCGACGCTGTTAAATTGCAAATCCACTTGTTATCTCGGACTCTATCAATCATACGAGCGTATCATTTGCGTTTACTCGTTGCCCAACTCGGGCAGAGCCCCGGCGGAAGGTGTTTCACAAGTGTTCCTCGCGACCCACGCCGGGCGGGCGGCGCTGCGTGCGCGCACTAGTGCATGTGAACACGGCTGACGCAAGCGATCGCACTCGATACATTCGAACTATCAATATTGTAGATAAGAGTTTTTAAACAGATTGCTGCGGAGAAAAAGGCGATTTATCTTAATGGGCGCATTATGGTTAAACTATTCATTGTTCGGGCGACTCGCACGCCGATACAAGCGTGTTGCTGGGCGACGATCATTACTAAACATTGTAGTGTCGCAATGTACCCCAGAATACCATCGTGAAGTAAACAGATGCAGATCAAAATCGTGGACCGACGGAGTATGAGTTACATCTTCATAAGGTACTGAATACCTAAGTCCTCTACCTGACTACCTCCTGCATTACCGGTGGTCGTATGGATAGATAGAGCTACGAGTACCTCCGAATGAAGCGCCGGCGAGCGGGAGTTTAAAGCAAAGTCGGAACTTTAATGTCGTTATATCTCACCTTCCGAACTTGACAACTTATTTTAAGCTACAAATAGAGAAATATTATTAGGATGCGTCGCGATAACCTCCGACCGGCGTTATTGAGTGAAGCACTCTATCGGCCATAAGCCTCGCTCTTGTTGTGAAACCGGGTGCCGCGCGCCGCGGCGGCTGCGCAGCATAGAGCGCCGGCCGCGGCCGAGCGCCCCGTGAGGTCATCATGGTTCGATAAAATATGGCCGGAGAGGCTTATCACGCCTCTACCGTCCTGCATAATATCGAGAGCTCCATCAACACGTGTGTTGGCGACTCCGCGTATAGAACGGCTAGCGGCTGTGAGAGGCTCTAGCCTTATGGCGGTTTATGGATGACTCTCGAGAAATTAGATACTCGTAAGTATTCAGCGCGAGATAAGGAAACGTTTATTGTAACATTTACATGTGAAATTCTGTCGTCCGCCACAGTTTACGAGGTGGTTGTTGGTACTACCACTTACGGAGAACATTAAGTTTATTTCTGTAGTTAAATATTAAGATATTTCCACCGCCACCATATTCGAATGGAAATTTAATGTAAAGCAAATTACAGTGGAACTTTACGACCGACAGAGTGCAAAGATATCGGCTCGATGACAGATTGTCAAAAGATATTAGCCATTCGCGAAACGATAAATTATACTAGATCGAAAATATACGTAGTTTAATAAAAAGATAAAACAGCATTAATTATAATTGACCCGAGCCTATAATTGTGTATAATTGGTTAAATAAGTAGGTAGTAGTGTGTAGGTATGTGCGAGGCGGAGCAGCCGAGACTAGCCGGCAATTACGAGTGTGACGCGGCGCTCGCTTCGACTCTGCGCCTGCGCAACCCCGAGCTGCCACTGTGAAATGTCAAACCCTTGTCTCTACTTCCTTCAGAACAAATATTTTATAGTATCTACACTTCGAAAAACACACTTGACATGTGAGCTCGAATGGCATTGATTTGTGATCCTAAGTAGGAGCTCAGAGTAGGTACAGAGTGTGGTCAGCAACGGATCGTTTCGGGTAATGTCGTGCAATTAACGGTACGTAGCGGCGCGTCGCGCGCAATCTGCATGTCCACGCGTCGCGGCCTGATTGCGCTCGTTACTGGGCGACCGAAGGCTCTCGCCGCTTAATGCGTTTGGCATTTCCACGCACGGCCAACCTGTTCTTTGTTTATCTGGAATTTGCTTTCGATCACCAAATTATGAGTAAATGATGGGTGATTATTGGACGGTGCGTGTTGGACGCGCTGTCGTCGTAAATGGCTACGTAAAGTATATGCCTCCTGCCTACTGCTGATGAAAATAGACGTGTCTGCTGGATATACAGGGTGATGAACTGGTTACGGGTGAAAGAAAACGATGGCGTATGCTATTACGACACCGCTTCCCAGGTAATTCCGCCATGTAATTGAAAATCAGATATTTTTTTATTATTCCTTACTTTTTTTTCCAAAAACACGTCAAAAATTACAATTTGAGTATTAGTTTTTTTTATTAAAAGTCATTCCGTGTGGCGCCGGATTAAGAATAGCGTCACTCCATTTCGTTCCGTGGATGTCGTAGAAGGCGACTAAGGAAATCAATTACCAGGAGACGGGCAGCAGCGTCTTCCTGAGATTCCAACCGCATACTGCGATCGATCCCTAACTGAATGAAAATAACTTTTTTTTAAATACTCTTTTTATACATATATATCATTTATTGATAACATTCATTACAAGTCAAGGTAAAATTACAATGGATACTGACATTTCGTAAGAGGAATTAAATTTAAATTAGATTTACAAATGTCAAATATTACGTGTCAATTTCATGATAAATGTCAGATCCGATCGGGCCGTCATAACAATGGTTTTGTTTAACAATGTATATATATCATCATCATCATCAGCCATTTGACGCCTACTGCAGGACATAGGCCTCCTTCGTGGTTTTCATAACCACGAGGGGTTTTGCCATAATCGCCACGCTTGGCAGGCGGGTTGGCGATCGCAGTATGCGGTTGGAATCTCAGGAAGACGCTGCTGCCCGTCTCCTAGTAATTTATTTCCTTAGTCGTCTTCTACGACATCTACGGAAGGAAATGGAGTGACGCTATTCTTAATACGGCGCCACGCCGTATTCGTATTTGTATTTTATACAAATATAATCGCTGGATGCATGCGGCACAGGACCGGGAAGCTTGGAAACCCACGAGGGAGGTCTATGTCCTGCAGTGGCTTTCAAAGGGCTGATGATAATAGAAAAAAATATTCAAAATTCTATTAAAAATGTTTTACTCCATAGCTTACACTGTGTTGTCAATTTATAACATAAACTTTCTAACATAAACTTATTTTATGGTACGGAACCGTCAGTACTAGAGCTCTGGCAAAGACGTAAGAGGAGGTTTCGTAGGTAAATTATATTAGATTTTTTTTTATTATTTTATCAACGTATTTTCGAAGGTTAAAAAAAATACAGCTGTCAGTACAGTTTAGTGATATCATACAAACATTTGTAGAATATATAATATTATTGTAACTTATATGCCAAGACTTGGAACGTTTACTTGTAGAATAGTTAAGTAGAGCAGTTATTAGTTTCCCGATCTATTGTAGATCTTAGAAACAAGTCTTATCTATTTACTCTGCGTGCTAAGCGAGCCATTGACTTTGGCACTTGACAATAATTTGTTCTATTCTTTCACAGAATCTAGGACCATCCGAACCCCATTACTCTTGACGCTATTATGTTCCAAATTGCGCCATAAATTATACTATTCTAAGTACCAAATACAACGTCTACAACTATAAATAAATAATAAATAACTTCCATACAACACAGTCACTTATCCTGTTCCAAAACTAGGATACCCTGTGCTATGGTAACCAGACGTCACAAACAGGGAAATACATTCAGACTGAGGCTATTTGTACAAATGTACTTCAGCCCCCATTGAGAATAGAACCCACGACCTTCGGCATGGTAATCAGACGTAATACCGTAATACCAACGAGGCAGCATATACAAGCCGAAATGTGGGTGTTTTGGGAGCCGCGGTTATGTAATTAGTAATTAGAAATGCCATCTATTTAGACTATTACTTTTAAGTACGTAAAATAAAAAAAAAAGTGTTGAGAAATTTTGTTTCGCGGACACACGGGAACTTGTGTCTAAGTTAGATTCGAGTGACATTGCTTTTATACCATAGAAATCATAAAAAACTACATAATATAAAAATATACCTATTTTCGGTGTTTCCGAGGTCATAAAAAATGCGGAAAATAAAGTTACTGTAATAACAAAGACCTTATTGGATTGAATTTTTTCATTGAATTCTGAACGTTTTCTTATGAGGGTGTGCATGCATATAAACATTATTTTACGAGATAACTCATATATTGATAAACGCTTCTAAATGAGAGGGTCTCTTCGTCTACCAGAATAAGCTACCCGCGGGCACGCCGCGCGCACGCTTGCGCAGTCTCGCTGTTAAAAAATGTTAAACAAAAGATAGGAAACAAATGGTGCTTAATAGAATGCATAGCACGGCGTAGGTCGTGTGACACGCGCATGCGCCGAGTGATCGGTAATTGCTGAGTAATTGGTCGTTCGTTAGCGAGTGCAGTGTAGCGGGACCGCCTTCTGTAGCGCGCCGCGCGCCGCTCGCCGCCCGCCGCAATATAATCTATCTTTACCACTTGAGCTTTTAGGCATTTTCTAGGGTTTGATTGCAACATGTATGTCAAATGTATAAAACAAAGTACTAACCGGTCACTGATAATTGTAATGTTATTGTTATTGTGTCAGTTTCTCTGTCGGCACGCAGCAGCAGCAGCAGCGCCAGCGCCGCCCCGGGCTGCGCGCGCTTGCTCGTCAGATCACTCTACTCACCGAGTAATTGTGGGATCGCGCTCAAACTGTGTAATTATTATATTACGTCGGAGCCGTGAGCCGCTACACCGCTACAGTATTTATTGCTCTCGATATCACAACGGCAGCGACTTCAACCGAAGCTTTCTAGGTTTTCCATCTACCGCATTGCGTCGAATGCGGGAACAGCAACAACAAAAACAGTGTGACAAATGAGCTATATTGTGAGTGACAGGCTTCGCGGTCACGGCGTGTCACGCGGGAATCGAACCTGGGCCCGCCCGCAGCCGGCCGTTAGTCACACTACCGGAGTTGGTTCCTGGAAGTGGAACTGGCGTGAAGCCTTCACACGTCGCCGCGGAGGCTGCGCAAGCTCAGGTTAATAGCCGTTGAAGCAAGAATGTTTAATTTCCAGTAATAGGTTCCACAGAAGTATTTATAGCGTTGTTGTGATCGTGCCCAACCGCCCGCGCGGTAAGTTCGTGCGCGCGTTGATGTCTTTTACTCTGCGGAGCGAGCCGCCGCTGTTACCTGAATACATTTTTAAATTATTGGAGGTTGTTCCAGTTTTAAGTGGTCTATTTTTATTTAAAGCCTCTGTAGTCAAGGTAAATTGCGTTTAGAGCAACGAACGTTCCAGGGTCTCGCCAAATTTATATACATAGTATGTTTTATGCGAAAATAGGTAGATAAAACTATGATATCATTATATGAAGAGGGGTATTTTCTGCTTGAGATTAGTCAAGATGAATTCTTTTATTTTCATATTTTATTTCGTAGCTGCATATACTACTCCAGAGAATGCTGCAGGTAGATTCAGCGCTGTCCGCGGGTCGTGAGTCGCGTGCGCGCGGCTGTGATCGCATCGCCGCGCGACACCCGCCCCGCGACACCCGCCCCGCGACACTCGCCTCGCGACACACGCCCCGCGACACCCGCCCCGCGACAACATTATACGGATAAACAAAGCTTCCACTGAAACAAGACCTACAAAATAACCCGACAGCAAGCAACACGCGGCGCGGCTAACCGGTCGGTCGTCGTAGAAAAACTATAACTCGCCCAACGCTAACGCGCTTGTAAACAAGGAAATGAAGGCGAACGCAGAAAAATAAATAAACGGAAATGTTTCGAGAAAGTTTGTTGGCTCCTCGAGATGCACTCTTGAGCCTACTTCCCCCCGCTCCTCGCGCCGCCGCCGGGCACCTGTGCTCGACCTGAGCATAATACATAGAAGGTCACTTTGTGTTGAGCTGCAGATGTCATAGTTATTATTATCTGCAGCAAGAAGATATGCCCTCAGCCAGCTACAATAGACCCTTATCTCTGGAGATGTTACAGAGAATACAGCGTAGTAGTCTTATCGGTAGACACAGCGAACGATTGTATGACGTGGTCTTTCTGTAGATATCGCGCCGCGCTTGCGCATGCGCAGGCAGCGCAGCGCTGCGCAGCGCAGCGTAGTGCGTCGCGCCCGCACTTACTGACGTTGTTGTTGTCGTTTGTTTTAATTTACATTTATTATGAGCCGATGACGCGCGCGGCTTCGGTCCTCCAATTATGCGACGTTTAATCATCCCACCGCAAACATGGCCTAACTAACGACCGAGCTGAGTGTATATTTTAGAGTTAAAGCCTCAATTTTTATTGAGATGATCGTTTTTGTGGCTAATGAAGGCTGAATGTGTGTCAATTAGTGGCGCTCGTTAGTGGGGTGACGTCACGCGATCGAAGCCTGTCTATTGCCTTCCCACCGAGAAACGGCTGCATTGCGCTCTCTGTAGAGTATTTGGCAAACGGTTGGACCACTCTATCGCACATCAAGTGGATGGTTTTCGGCAATCTGCTTGCACAGCAACGGTTTGTCATGTGTTTGCTCGAAGCTCTTCGTGTGTTATTGAATGAAATTAAATTGTCAGTGCGCAGGTGCTCCCACGTACCGTTTGGTTGTTATTGCTCTCGACAAAAAGTCAACTTCCATTCCACAGTGTTGACCGTCGCGTCGAGAGCGCGGACACATCTCGAGATGCCTCCTACACACGTGCACGTGTGTGCGTGAGGGTGTGTGTGTGCCGCCGGGGGAGGCACTATTCATCACTTATACAGACAGACAAGAATATCTATAAAAAGTTTCCCGAATGAATTGTACGCTAAGCTTTACTCTAAGACAAGAAATTAATAAAGATAAAAAACGTAAATATGCACATTAAAACCAGATTTGAGGTAAAAACAGTTTGTAAATTTGTCCTCCACACTACTAGTAAGTAGATACTTATTAGTAGACTTCATATCATTTCAAACATTGTATCATCATTAGTTGGATCACAAGAGTAAGTATAGGGATCAAAGAAGAAGTAATGGAAGACACAGCTTGGCAAGAAAGAGTAGGTATATAAATTAGAGGGTAAGATTCTCTTTTATCTGTTTCTTGAACCTACTTACGTGAGTTATAAAAATAGAAGCTAAAGTCATTTAATTAAAAGTTGTATTGTACTTAGGTCAACAAATGTAAATGATAAAACACTGAAAGTTAGATAACACAATTAGGTCTAATCTCCGCTTAGTAGTGTTGTTTTCCAAGTTGTAAACATCGTCAGAGAGTGTCGTCTCAACTATCGAGTTCATCTCGGCTATTCTCTGCATCGCCGTTACCGTTATTAAAGCTTCGGTCACACACAGCGACTAATTGCTGCGAATAATAGTCGCAGTAATAATTCGCTGCCTGCTTATCACACGAAAACAGTTCTACACGAGAATTTCGACTGTCAGTGCACATTCGCAGCGAGTAAAATTGAACATACCCAATTCTAGTCGCGGCGAATAGCCTGTCACACATAGCGAATACTCGCGGCGAGTAGGCATTCGCAGTAATTAGTCACTGTGTGTGACCGAAGCTTAAGCGTTCCATTATAACGTCACGTTTATTTGCAGCTGTACTGCTATTTGTGACATGGTAGGTACTGAATTGAATTCAAAATTAAAGCAATGTGAGTATACTCACTAAGCGGAGATAGCGCGGTGGTGGAACGCTGGCCTGGTCGTGGGTTCGAATCCCGGCATGTACTAACGACATTTTTTTCTAAGTTAAGTGCATTTGTGAATTTATAGTAGCTATACCACTAGCCAACTGTGAAGGAAGACATCGTGAGGAAATCTGAGTAGGTATATTTACTAACTAGCTGTTGCCCGCGACTTCGTTCGCGTGGTAATTTTGATGTGTATTTTCCGGGACAAACAATAGCCTATGTGCTAATTCAGATTATAGTCTATCTCTGTGCAAAATTTCATCCGGATCCGTTCAGCGGTTTTTGCGTGAAAGAGTATCAAGCATCCATCCATACATACAAACTTTCGCGTTTTTAATCTTATATAGTAAGGATAAGGATATTAAAACATAATATTATGTAAAAAGCAAGTTTAAGTTAAATAAACGGTGAGGAATTGGCATTGATTGCTATAGCGCAGATTTTTGACCTATCACAACGTCAGAAGCTAATCGTTGTTTTGTGTAAAGCATTTACTGTACTGATGTTTTTTGCCTAATAAACATTCTATTCTATTCTGTTCTATCTGAAGTGTTCACATACCTCAGCGCTTGGAGATACCAATCCGCGATGGGCATGCTGGGTGATTATGCCCATACTCTTTCTCTCTGAGAGAAGCTTGTATTCTATAGTGGGGCATACATATGTGTTTAGGATGCATTATTAAAAAGGATACACCACAAAACGTGTAGGTTAGCTATAACGATCTACATACTTACATACCCAATGTTGGGGATGTGAAACGAACTCGTGTAAGCGTTTCCAGTTAGAAACACTAATCAATTTCAAATATAAATAACTGTCCTAGACACATGAATAGATAATCTGTTGCCACAACAATTTATTTTTCCCACATCGTTTGATTATCGCATTTTATTTCCGTAGCGATTCCGAAAGCTCGCAGCACCAACAAAGAAATGCACGAATCCAATAAATAGATTTCGCTCGTGGGGCTGGGTTGCTGTTAAAGAGTTAGGAAGGCTGCAATACTTCGGCAGTAAAACAAGTTCACAGCTCTATCTTTTACCAGCGACAGACAAGACGTGCGAGCCGCCGCCGCCGCCGCCGCCGCCGCCGCCGTACACGTTACGGCGCTGGAGAACGAGCCGACACACAGGACTTGGCTTTTTATGACACCGTGCTGTACATGCGACGTACAAAAGTGCAATGTACGTCACAGCTGCGTTTAAGGGTTCCGTAGTAAACAAGGAACCTTTCTAGTTTCGCTACATCCATCCGTCCGTCTGTCTGTCTTTCTATCTGTCTGTCTGTCTGTCCGCGGCTTAGCTCAGAGATGATTGGTACTAAAAAGCTCAAATTTGGCATAGACATACAATAATCACACCAATGAAATGGTAGGATAAAATCTTAAACAAAGTTTTTGTTAAAGTCTCTCCCCTAGACCTAAATTAACGGTGACTTTTTTATCGTTTACCCCATAGTGTGGGGTAACGTTGAATTGGTCGTTCAAAATATTGTGAGCGTCGGAAAACCATTTGTCGTTGCTCATAGTCAGAAAGAACCTTACCTCGGGTGAAAGACTTATTTGATCCCTCGACCTATTGGCTATTACTAAATGTTTGTAAATGTATACATATTAATTAATTGCGCTAGATGTAAAAATGTAACTAGATTTTTCTTCTTGGAGTAACCGGCGTGCGCGCATGCAGCGATTAATGACTGTTCGTTCATGAAGCGAAAGAGGTTTGTCAAGATCGTGGCAAGAGGCAAACCTTGGTCTCTGTCTGCTCCTCCGGAGTAGAGTTTTTGTAATTTACGTGAATTTATTTTATTTCCCACGGTTTGATGAAACCGAAAAACATGTTATTGAGTTTATTTTAACTTTAGTTTATTTTACTTATGTGTGAGTTCTACTTCTACAAGTTTGCGGAATTTGCAAAAAAAATACGCTGTAGAGTTTGTAATAACTTTTTATAAGGTTATAGATGTTAGTGAAAAATTTAAGCGGAAATGTCATTATTATTTCTTAAAATGAGAAAACCTGTACAAAAGTTGTTCCATATTATGAGTAGCATAACCATTTAATCGGTTTAAGATATTATACTACATTTGGTCTACCCTACACATACAGGTGGTCCGCCCACTCCCCGCCGCTGCCGCGTGCCGCGTGCCGCTGCTGCTAACTCGACGCTAACATACAGCGAGCGCGCCGCGGCCGCGGGCGGACTCAGTGTCGCTGCACTGCACGCCGCAGTACCCGCTTGCACGCAACACCAACCGTCTTTAACTTAACTCGTGAGCTTGCAGCTTGTTTCTGTGATTCTACACGAGGCCGCCGGCCATACGCTAAACCAGTTGTAATCCGCCCGCTGAGTTAATGCACGCCTAATACGGCGCTGGAGGGAATCCAGTGATGGTGTCGCAGGTACCTGTATACAGCGGGTGACTCGAGCGAGCCTGTTAGCATAAGTATCGCTCTGTGACACGGCGCGAGTATGTATCGCAGAGCCACGACGCGTGTTAACTAGTTGCCATTTCCTATGTTTGATCCATCGATAGATAAACCTGTCGACTATTTATTTTTGACATGGAATTGTTGTATGGGATAACTGTTTTAACTGTCAGTATGATTATTAGCTCTCGGTGGATTGTTTATAGGAAACAGCCTTTAGAGGTGCACCAATGATTGTTCTAGGTTATAGCACAAGGTGAGATGCAATCGGCGGCGCTGGCGGCTGGCGGTGCGCGCGCGCAGCGGATGGTATCGCGGGGCTCGAAAATGACACTCGTGAAGTCGCTAACTAACCTCGGCTCAAGCCGGGGATGGCTGCGGAAAAGGTACTTACGCTTTTCCCTCAATTACTGGTGCTTTTCCTTATTTCGGTTTTGTTAATTAACTGAACTGGATCGAGATAATTAATCGTCAAGACAGCCGATATGATTTTTATAGTGCCTCTGCCAGCTGCCGCCCCGCTCCCGCCCACCAGGGCCCTGCAATTAGCGACATATTAGCGCCGCCGCATCTGCAGCACGTGTGCAGCACCGAGAGAAAGCCTTTATAATATAAGGCTGAGGGACGGAAAGGAAGAACGCTGGTTTTTGTAACGGTCCGCGCGTGTGTATACACATTTGCATACAACTGAGAGTTCTCGGAAGCATCCTGCTGCTATGATGAATAAAAACATACAGAGGGTTGGTTTACTTGACTTTATTTGTACCCTAATTTAGCGTTACACTGCAAGACGGCTGCTGCTAGCAGTAGAGACATCGATGGCTACTTGTCGTGCCAGGAGGCGGTTTCGTCAGGGTGTGGTTGCGGCGAGCGCGGCCGAGCGGCGCTTCTGTCCGGTTCGCGTCGAGGCTGCATCAGGTGCGGCCCCGCCCCGCGCGCCCCGCACGCCCCGCACGCCCGGCCCCCCGGTCGCATTGCTAATTTGTTATCTTATTACGAGCGCCGTAAAGTAAACTCGTGCAATTAACTGTTTATTATACGAGCAACTTTCCGACGGCCGATGGGATTTTGGGACGATATCAGCAAACGAGCTCCTTGAGAGGGAATTCAATATGCGATCAAAATTGTGTAATATTTGTGGTTATTAACTACTGTGTTAAAATGAAAAAAGTATTCAGTAAAATACATATGAATTTTTTTCGTAACTTTGGAAATAAAGCGCCACCGTTGCAATGCTTCAATTTGACTGCTTTGTTAGTCTAGCGGAATCATACCTGATTACCATGGCGGAGGTCGTGGGTTCGATTCCCACTGGGGGCTGCCGTACATTTGTACAAATGGCCTTAGTTTGGATGTATTTCTACGTTTGTGATGTCGTTGCCTGGTTACTATAGCACAAGGTATACTAATTTGGGACCAGGACAAGTTTCTCTACTGCGTGAAAACTATTCGTATCAGTTCGTTGCAGCTACTACCTAGAGCAAGTATGTATAAAGGCTATTTTGCCAATACCGCATGCAATCCATCAGCCCACATTAGTCCACTGCTGGACATAGGATTCCTCCAAGGCGCGCCCCTCTATGGTGTGTCATTCTTGTCAGCCGCCGGGAATGTGCTTCAGATCATCGGCGGCGGCATCCCACGCCGCGTTTCCCGGTTTATGGTCTCCACTTGAGATACTATTTACTCCGTAACGTTAACAGGCAACACCTAATTGGTCTGACGAAGTCATAACACAGTCCACAACTCCACAAGTCATATTCTCCCGGTACAAGTGGACGAGGTGTAACCGGCGCGGTTCGCGTTATCGTTCGCGGTACTGTTGTTTATTGTATGAGAGCGCAGCGGGTGAGGTTCCCAGCGCGGCTGCGGCCATGTGGCGCACTTGAGCTGCCGCAGACGCGCGGCCGCGCGGCCGCACTCGAGGGTCGTTCTCTATTGAGTCCGTAATGGCGACCATTACAACGGGTGGTAAAAAGTAATGTTTGAACTGGAGACCAGTTGCACAACGTCGTTGTTTGTGCGGGTAGAGCGTGTGGTTCGTCGCACCCCCCGCTGCGATATCGGCGCGCCATCGCCAACTTTGGTTTTCTTGTGCAATTTTTGTCCGTCTCGAGCGCATTGCGCAATTATATGTAGACAATGCGCTCACTATTCTAAGACCTTCAGTGTTTATACAAAGAAAGAATCCTTTCCATGGTCATTGGAAGGCGTTCGATGGCCTCGCTCGGAGTAGTACGGCGCAACAGAACAATCCAACGTGATCGCACCCGGAGTGCAACCGCGCGAGGTCACTAGCGCACAGGCGGGGTCGGGGGTCAGAGGGGCGGAAGCGGGGGACGGCTCGCGTCCCAACAGTGCGCTGACGCTGACGCTGACGCGGGCGGGCGGCCCGCGCGCCTGTCAGCCCGATGTGCGCGGCATGCACGGCTTGCCACGTCCATTTAGTTCTGTTTGTAGGCCCGCGGCTATGGAAACAAACAAGGTTTTATATCACCGACGGTACAACAAAGAGGCTACATTTGTGTAGTCAAGATGGGGTTGTTAAGCTTAGAGCTGGGTCGGTTGTCTTGTGCGCACCCTATGAACAGCAACGATGATTGGGTGACGTCATTAGCGCGCATGACTTGCTCTCCACGTGAGAACAACAATTCACTGCACAATCGAGCAGGAATGCTCATCGCCTGGTTTTATACATGATTTTCGTTTATTTTTTTATTATTTACATACCTAATACACATGCGTACTGCACCGCAGCCAGGCCAGCGTGAGCAGCGCGGCAACACGCGAGATCTCTCGTGTTGTATGTAAATGCCGGTTCCTCGCGCAGTACGAGCGCGCTGCAAATACGCTACATTAATAACTTTGTAAATATGAAACGAAGTCCAGTGAAGCGTTCGATTAATTTCCACTAGACAAAGAACACGACAAAAACAACATGGCGCGCGCGCTCGAACAAATCAATCACGCCGCTGCAAGTGATGGATGGATTTGGAAAATCACGAAGTCTAATTCGATATTATACGAATGATTAACTATTAAAGAAGAACGAGTAGAAGCGATCAGAGACGCTCTCGCGACGTTATCGGCCGCGCGCCGACACCCGCACCGCTCGGGGACGCTGCTGGCGAGGTTTTGTTGCAGGACACACCAAACCCAATCAATCAAAGGTGTCGCGATTGTAATCAGAGTACACGGTTCTCAATGCGGGGAGCGCATGCGCGGCCACCGCTGTATGTAGGCATGTGTATTGCTCCGGCGCGGCGATCTGACCCGCGGGTCGCCATTAGCCGCGCGCAAATGAAGCCCCTCATTACCCTCCCCCGCGGCCCGCACCCTCCGCGCAGCAGCGTATCCGCGCCGGGGTCACTGCCCCGCGTCCCGCGCCCCGTGCCCCTCGTCCCGGGCCTGGGCGCCCAGCCAGCCCTCCCGTGCCGAGCCCCGGCGAGCCCGCGCCGCGCTGCGGCCGGCGGCAGCAGCGACGCCGGTGGAAGCGTCGCTCCGCTAATGATAGCAGTCGCCAGAAGGCGAGCCACATTCGGCAACACTTTACGACCGCCCAATGTTCGTTTAATTACCGCAGACGACGCCATTAATTATAACTAATTCGGGCGCATTGGCGTCGCCTTGAGATACTCGTACTGGATCAATAAAACCTAATAAAAACTAGTACGAGTTTGTAAATTAATTATTGCTCTTGCAATAGTCGGAGCTGTAGCCGAATGAATTATACCGACGGTAGAGCCTCGCTTGCGTGAGCCCGCACACTACTAAATGACGCCAAAACGTATTCATTTAATGAGCGTATTAAGGTGATTGAAGCTTATGATTGTACAATTTAACTCGAAAGCATTAAAATTAAAAGAAACAATCCCACAATAAAAAGTGTATCATAATCGGCGGGCGCCGCGCTTGTGTAACGCCGGGCCCGTACCCCGCTATTAGATGATTATACTCTCGCGGCGACGGGAGCGTGACGGCACCTGCCAATTAGCCGAACCACTCGCGCGGTGACGTCACGAGCTCGTCGCCTCATAAACATCATCTGTAATAGAGCCATCTCATTAATTAATTAATCAGCTGAGCTGTGTCCTCCGCGCACACTCGCATACACAACGAGCGTCGCCGACATGCGACTCCCGCGGTCGTGCTTACTGACACTTATCGCCGGTATTGGCAAGCATTGAGATGCATTTCGATATTTGTTTACAAACCGAATAAATAAATGTCATTTTGTGCTACCGTCCCTGCCTTAATTTATATTAACACAACAAAGTTAATAATATATTAACATTCATATAAGTAATATTGCTTTACTAAATGCTATACCGGAATTTCAGTGCTCAGTTCGCTAACGTTCTAGAACATCTGTAGGTACCTACTTCGTATGTTGCGGTGATGGCTCCTCCTAGACACCAGCAATTTAAATTCCTCGCTTCCCTAGAAGCACTTCCATTACAGATCTGTTCTGTTTAGATGTGGTCCGGAGAGTGCGCTAGAGCTGCGCGGGCGCGGCGACAGGCGGACACGCCGCGCGATAGTTTATGGCTAATAGCGCGACTTGCTGCGAGTGTGAGAATGTTTTGTAATTAATTGATCGCCGATATAACGGCCGGCAAATTAGAATCTACGCTGCAGGACCGCAGCTCGGCCATGACTAAACACTGAGAAGGTTCACTTCACACGGAGCGGCGCCACACGCTAGCTCGAGCCACGCAACCTTCAGTCCGAGTGTCACCCGGCATGACCCGGCTCACTGAGTAAAGAGGATCAAAGCCGGAACTAAACTACTGAATCTTTTTGTTCATGCGCAACTCGACTGCTACACTCAAACAGCCTCTACGCGGTACTTACGTAGATTATAGCTCTAGTGTAGAGGTACTCTCTCCCGCAGATCGTCCGTTACTTCTGTCTCGATTTTTAGACCGCTGGTAGAGTGCGAGGCATGTAAAGATTTCGAGATATTGGAAATGACTTCAAAAGGCATCTGCGTGCCTCGTAAATATGTAGCATCTTACCTGTCAGTTTAAATGGAGAGCTTATACCTATACGAATAACTATCTGTGGAAGCCCACGCGCGTTTCTCGCATCTGTATGTACCGCGACACGCTAATGGCGCCCGCTGCTCGAGTGCTTAGTCCCATCGAGTTTCGAGTTGAAGCCAACATCAATGTTATGATCAACAACATGTTGACATCAAGTGCTCTAGCTGCAATTGTGTTTGGAACGCATGTTGCGCATGGCTTTTGTAACAAACTGTGCTCACTTCTTGATCGAAACTGTTTGATTTGTGCATTGTGTGATAAAATGTTGCAGTGGACGCAGCGAGTAAGTTTCTCATAATGGAGGAAAAATGGCGAACGCTTCGTACAGGAGCTCGGCTGCCGGCGCGCGGCGGCGACCGTGGCGAAACTAATGCCGGCGCGCGGCCGCGCCCGCTCGGCCATTTGTCTCGACGAAGGCAGCGCGGCCTGCCGTCCGCCGCCGCCTGCCGCCGCGCCGCGCCGCGCCGGTATCGCGCTTCGCATCTCTCGGTCGCGGCGGTTCAATAGCGCTACTCAAAACTATCGAGTGTAGCGCCTATTAGAATAGAATATGTATGAACAGCAGCTGAAGGCAGCGATAAAGGCCGCGGTACACCGGCCGTGTATTATGTATGAGGGATCTGCATGCGCGATGCCAGATACGCGCTCGTTATGCCGCGGCCTCCGCGCGCTCCCGCGAGCCTGAATAATTTCTCCAAAACAAAACCGTCGCTGGTTGTTTCGAAACATCGCTGATGAGCGTCATTTGTCAATACATTGTTGGCGGCGCGCGAGGGGGGGTGTCGCCATAGAGACGCGCCGGTCGCCCCCGTCCCAGTACTGTTTCACTTATTGAAATGGGTTTCATTCACAAAGCCGAGAGTGATCGCTCTAAAAAGAACAATTGGTGTAGGTAGCGTGAGCCTCTTGTATAGTCGACAGCACATCAACCTTTGCACTGTCATTCTCAATAAGATTACTATGCAGAAAAGGCATATATAAGTCGGATTGACGTAGAAACCATCCAAAAAGGTTAATCACTTGTCCAAATGTTTTTGTATGAGAAGGTAATTCATTTATTTATTTATTTATTTATTTTATTTAATTAGGACCACCAACAAGATACACACCAATACATTCACAACAGACAACAAAACCAAAAATAAGCTAAGTGTTATCTCACTTACAGGCAGCCACAACATGCGCCGTCAGTATTATGTTACATGAGGAACTAAAGCTAAAGATTAAATCTAGATAACACCGGTTTGAGCCTCTGAGCTTCGACAATGAATGCTACATATCAAGTTTAACATTATACATTCAGAAATGGGTCCAACCTCAGAGGGATGACAGGATACTTCTTTTAAACTTTGCACAGGAGTCAGAGAATATGTCGATGTCGATGTTGAGAGATCCATTATATCGTGTCATTTAGCATGTCACGTGATTTGTACTCCGAAAGTATACTTAAGTACGCATAAAATTCATCACCGCTCGAATGGCAACAGTCACTTACCTATCAGTTTACGGCTTCAGATGCAAACTGCAAATGTTGGTGGCACAGAGCCTTTTACACCGCAGGCTACATCTATGGTCCTGTTTTATTTATTCGCTTTGTCTGTTGTGTATTTAGCCGAAGACCATGCTCAGTGGCATGCAATAGGAGAAGCCTATGTCCAGCAGTGGACAAGCGTAGGCTGATGATGATGATGATTCTGTAGGCTCTATGCAATAACACTATCACAGTACCTTCATATCAAATCGCTTTGGGTTTGTTCAGCGTCGATTGCAGTAGGTACATTTTACTTCAACACGACTTCGTTCAGTACTGACTACTATTCAGTTCAGTTAGATACCTACGTGTATAAGTGTCGGTATAATATGTGTACTCAATACTTTCATAGTCTACTGTTTACAACTTTTAATATCACTAATTCTTGCTCCCGGATATCGCATACACTGCCTGACGGAAGAAGAACAGTTCGAACACGGAAGAACAATTTGACTGTTGTTAGGCTGCGTGCGGCAGTGATCCGAGTGAGCGAGTGAGGCTCGCCGGCCGGCGGCCGCTCGACTACCGCTACGAACGCGTTGTGTCTTTGGGTTGATCGAGATCGGTATCTGCTAAAAGCCCCACTAATGTTTATCATTGTTTGTAGTAATCCCGTCGGTTCGCCCGTCCGCCGCCGACCGGTTGTGCAACGCGGCCGACGAGATTTTTTCAATCTCATTTTGTTTTGAGAGCAATAACGTGTGCTCAGCTCACCTGCGCTGCGCTGACCTGAGCTGCGCTTGCTTCTAAGTAAGTATGTATGAGACGCTCGAACGCCTACTCAGCGCGATAGCCGTTCGTCACTGTGCAACTCTTTACATTTACGATTAAGCAACGGCTCAATAAAAAATTAAACGCACAAGAAACCCGAGCACACATTCGCTCGCCATTAATAAACAAGCAACGTTCGGTTTAATTAATATTATTTAAGTGCTAGTTCAGCGTGCGTGGCCCACTTGGCGGCGATTACATACCACGCAGTCCCAAGAGACAGGTTCCTAAAAGGGAATTTACTGGGAACTTTGGTTTTTTTTTTTCAAATATTTTGATTGCATTACGCTTAGTTTATGATAACACGCCATCAAGTAAAAAATAAGAAATAAGAGATAATAACAAAAATTTTCAGTCAACTATTACCATATTTCCAATTTATTGCCGGCTGTGTTTTCAAGCAAATGTTTTGTTTCTGCGGAATTATTTGGATAAATGCATGATTTCACTTCCGGCGGTTTGATAAATCCATGACTTTGGAAAGAAGAGTGGCTTGTTTTCGATATATATTTTTTATTTTTCTACATAATTTCCTTTCAACTTAGCCCAAAGATTTAACCCATTAAATTGTGGTAAGAAACTATTAAAAATGATCAGATTCAGCAACCACCTCCTCTTCGATGAAACACTTTGGCTACAGAACCATTTCTTCACGTTTATAAGTCTACTGCTTTGACTGTTACTTAGTCTGTGGTATATAGGTAATGAATGGTGGACCCACCTTTCGTCATCGGTTAAGTCATTCTGATTGCGGTTGTGCAATATATGGCTAAGAATCCCCAAGAACACGTTGTAACACGATTTTGTTTTTGGTCGACTATACGCGACACCTATCAAGCAAAAAGCTTTTTCGTGCCCAGAATGCCGTGCAAAATATACGAAAAACTCGTTCAGTCGAGATGTGCACATCACGAACTATCTCATTTATCGTCACTCGACGGTTTGCCAAAAAAATATCGTGGATTTTACTATCATACCCTCAGTGGCAACCTCATTCGGCTTTTCTGGGCGTTCGTTCGGACTCATTGGTGGTAGTACGCCCACAACGAAAATTAGTGAACCACTTACGTAGGTACCACTCCATGAGTCGAGCCGCGCAGTATCGTAATATTTGAGTAAGTTCCGTATCCACCTTTCAGTGCCATTATCAGACTCTGATCACCGATTTTAATCAATGTACGTATCGAGACCGATTAAATAAGCTCCAACTCGACGGGTCTGCTATCCTTCTGCTGTCCGTTGAGGAGAACAATAAAGTATCCAAAAGTTTGTTAGAAATTTCGCGCTATACTCCCGATGTGCCCGTAAAACGTCCGAGCATATTGTGAGTGGAAGTTTTCCGGCAGTGGCAATATTTTCTAGCGTACATCACTAGTTACAATGCTGTTTTAATTGTGTTCTGCTCTATTTTGCAACAGAAAATAAAGAGTCATGGAGTATCTGCGAGTTTAAATTGGAGAGAGTTGATGAAGATACAAGAAGCATGGAACGAGTGCAGCTATGAATACATATCATCACATCAGTAACCCATGTGGGGTGCATCGATCGGCGCGACATCGCCAGCCGCCGATTCGATCGATCTCGCGTGGTCTCCGATGGCTGCAGCTAAGTAATTGAACGATTGAGGCGTGATTTGTTACGGTGATAGCATCGCAGCCTCCGTGCGGCAGGAAGCGTTTTTTCAAGTCGTGACAATTAACCGTCGCAGTGAGCAGCGTGCGTGTCCGCGCGCTCGTTAGCGACCCCAACAGTTACGCTCCGAGCTTCGCTTCCATCGAATACTCGATTCTTAGGATAACCTCTTCTAGAGTCCTGTTGAAAATCAAAAGTCCATCTCAGAACTCAACTTCTTAACAATACATCGGCCTTTTCACCGTTCTCTCATAATTACTTCGGCATAAAGTAAAGCGTGCGACAGATCAAAACAACAATCTCGTCCGTGTAATATCAGCGGACGGTGAGCGAACTCGTCCGGAACGGAACTAATGCCAGCGGGGGCGCGGGTGGACGCCGGCGGCGCGGGAGTCGCGGGGGGATGAGCCGTGAAATCGCGCGTGAAACACTGTGTGATGTAATTAGTGCGGTCGTCGACGCGCTGCTGACGGCGAAAACCGGTGGGGGCGGGGGCGGTAGGACCGACTTACTCACTCACTGTTTGAGTTATCTGTAAGTGTAGCCGTGGACCGTTTGACCATATTTCCCAATACCGCCTTCAGTTGAACTGGCTAAACGTCCACCACTGTCGCAGTGTCTATACTTGGCGCTCCTATATGATAGTAGACATACGCTGTGGTAGTAGACAAAAAACGTAACACCATTTTAATTTAAGCAATTAAAAATGATAAACGTTCCATCCGTGCTTCATCTTAGGACTATATTTATTAGTCATTCATATTACGACTCATTCATGGTCATTCGCAAACTGACAGAACGAAACATTGAACCGCTGAGATGCTAAACTATCTGTCTATATAGCCCATGAACTACGCCCACTATTGGGCATAAGCCTCTTCACCATCGCGCAAACCTCGCCAGTCCTCTGCTAATTTTGGCCATTGTCCTTGTGCCGCCTTTTTAACATCATCAACCTATTGGGTAGGCGACCTACTCACCGAACGACGACGGCCAGTCTCGGCCACCACTTTGTCGTCCCTTTAAACCAGATGTCCATGATTTGTGTGGCCACGTCTTCCACTTTGGTGCTCTCTCTAATTAAGCAGTTGCGACTTGCGCACACAATGAACAAGAGAGATGCCTAGCATGGCTCGCTCGATGGCCCTTCGTGCAACTTGGATTTACTCCTTATATGAATATAAATTGATTGATTGAATATAAAAATACATAAAATACATAATATTACGTTAGCTAAGTAACTTGTTCAAGTTTAATTTCGTAAATTGTGATAATGCTGTGTACACGTTTTGGAGATTAGTCTGGATCTTACATAGCAATTGATGTTATCTTGATAATGTACCGGCTAACATCTGTTTTGTGTGCCTAACAAATAAATAAAAGTATGCCTTATGTCCATTTTTCGGCACTTTATGTGATTATGCGTACCGGGAATTTGGCCTTGAAGACATATTCCATCTTTCTGATGGAAATATTGTGGGTGTAGGCAAACTATTTTTCGATTTAGGGATCCTTTTGCGAAATATTAAGCTTTAAAGAGCAAATTTTTGTTAGAGTAGGGCGTCCCTCCCCCTCTCCCGGCTAAACGGTTGACTGTAGAAACGTGAAAGAAATCAGGGCAGTAGCACATAATTATAATGAACTAGGAAAACTATCGCGGCTAACTAAATAGGCTTTACAAGTTAACGGACACGGCAACTTTAAGGATACATTGCACCGCGTGCAGTTGGTGGAGAGTCCGTACTGCGAGTGCTCCCAGACGGAACAGACGGCACGCCATATGCTTTGGGGTGTCCATTGTGGGATGAGAGGCCTTACATTATGCTTTCGCATATTTATTCTAACTTGAATGGCAGGGTTGGGCCTGTTTATTATGAGGACCTAACGGCAAATAAAAAAAATTGTAGCTTTTAAAAAAATATTTTATAGTGCCTTTAGATTTAATATTTTACGTTTCTTGGTTTTTACACTTTAGACTGATCTTTTATTTATTTGTTATGTACTTTTAAGACCCTTGTGTGCCATAATGTACATTAGCATTAATTTTATGTTTTTGTTCCTATGTATGAGGACTTAAACCATGGAAAATAAATAAATTATAGTAATAAAAGTCTACTCTCTCTCTCTCTCTCTCTCTCTCTGAGAGAAGGCCTGTGCCCTACAGTGGGACGTATATAGGCTGCTTATGAATAAAAGTTAACGAGTAATAGGCGACCAACTTATAAAAGGAAGATTCGTACAAATTTAATTAAAAATTACTTTAATGAAGTTTTTAATACGGCAGGTAAAAAACCCCTTCTTCTACGGAACCGTACATTTAGCGCAAAATCGATCGCGCGCGATATGGTGGCGACGGCCAATCCCACGCGGCCCGCCCCCACCCCCCCCCGCCCCGCCCGCCGCAGGACCCGCTGCACGCTCCGCTGCACACAATGCACGCAGCGCCACCCACCGCCGCTGAAACATGAATCTTTTCAAAATGGCACCCTTTCGGGCCTGTGACGTCACTGCTCTACTCCAGCCTCCAGGTAACCTAGGAGGTGTTAAGATGAGAAGACTCTCCAATACTTACAGTCGTAGTACGCAAAACGGCGAAGATGCTTTGTGTGCGTACGAACAAGCCGCATGCCTACGCGGGCGGCGGCTTCCTGTCGTAACGTAAGCGATTTGTCTAATCGCAGCTAATTGCAGTAAACTATAATAGTCACACAACACAAGTTATCTGCGCCGGAAGCGGTGCGGACTGAGGGGAGGGAGTTTATTAGAAGTTGGTTATAAACGTACTTATGGGTTTCTATTTTGCTTCCACTAGTTGGAATAGTCTTATATGAAAACCTATGCAAGCTTACCAACTACGCCAAGGTACTTATAAAGAAGTTTTTATTGAAAATGTACGAGTGAACGTACAATATATTAAAATCATCACAGTAATGAGTAAATATAGTTTACTATATGTTTACTCATTACTTTACAATAAATTTGTAGTGTTAACGTACTCGTTGGAATCGATAGTTTCATATATATATCAGAAATCAATAATTTATTTCAACGTAAAGAATTTACATTCTGTTTGCTGAATGTCAATGTACTATGTTACTATGTTAGCCGCTGCCTTCGGGCCGTATTTGTAGTGGAGAAAAAGGCAGCGGGAAAAAAAAACTCCACTCTGACCATCTTTTCTCAAATCATCTTAAACTTATACATCAAAGCCATCATATGATTTGATCCTGTGATAGCCACCAATAACTTTAAAAGTCAAAATAACACTTCTTACAAAAGTAGGAAAAACATTAATGCTGCGGCCAGACACACGAACAGCACCCGTTCACGAGCATAACGCAGGGGTCAGCCATCACCAGTCTCAACCATTTTAGAGGGAGATAGGTGACCCGGCCACCACGCCACCATTCGAATGACCTTTAGCAAACCTGCAGATTGAGTTCTTGTCAGTTCATATCATCATCAACATCATCAGCCATTTGACGCGCACTGCAGGACATAGGCCTCCCTCATGGTTTTTAACCATGCCTTGGTTTTGCCATAATCGCCACGCTTGGCAGGCGGGTTGGCGATCGCAGTATGCGGTTAGAATCTCAGGAAGACACTGCTGCCCGTCTCTTGGTAATTTGTTTCCTTAGTCGCCTTCTACGACATCCTCGGAAGGTAATGGAGTGACGCTATTCTTCGCTATCCGGCGCCACACGGATATGTATATACATACGAGATATATATAAAGAAATATATTGATACTATTTGATATTCATACTATTTTGATATTGATAAAGGGAATGATGTATGAATGAAGAGATAATATATTTTAGAGATAAGTTCGCCTGTAGGAATAATGTAGAAAGCGCATGTAGGCGGGGCATGTAACTGAAGAAAAACTGTTAAAAAAAGGGTAAAAATGCCATCGTGCGCAATTATCACCTGCAGAGCTCGAAGCAGAGACGCTAGTCAGACTAATCGAGGGATTTCTTTTCATCGGTACGTAAATAAAACCTATATTTTGGGTGATTTGATCGAAAATATTGAAAAGAGTATGTTTTCCAGCAATAGTGAAAAATATCGCAAGTTGAAGTATACATTTCTCTGTTCCGTGGGCGACGGCGGTTCCCGTACAAAATACGCGCTAGGGCAATTCTAACTTATTTTCTTTGTTCTGTGTGTGTAACAAATTTTATGTAATGATCTTTATTGCACATAGTAAATTCGAAACATCTGTAATGATGTTTCGAATTTACTCTGAAATATATCTTTTCATTCATACATCATTCCCCTCATCAATATCAAAATACTATCAATATCACGGGGCACGGCATGGATAAAACTATCCACAACCATGTTATAGGGAGTCAAAAATGGCCTGAAATGCTTCGAGAAAAGAACGGTACGGCCATGCCGCTTTTTTGGTCGACTTGGCGGGGTCACTGCCGTGCCCCGTGATATTGATAGTATAGAAGCGGATAACTAGAAGAATACCTGAATTTTCAGTAACCAAGCAGGCATTGTATAAACACGGTATATTTCAAATTTCATTTCATCTTACACCTTGATTCGGTGCACCTGGAGCAGTTTGACAATGGCTTTAAATTTTTGGTTATAGACATGAAGGTAAAAAAAAGTTCAACTATCGCGACTATCTCGACATTTTTTATGAAAACGTGAATAAATTGCAAGATTTGCAAGTTTTCGTAGTTTCTACTTAAAGTTTTAAATGTTTTCGTACCGCGTGATAGATAAATAAACCACTACTAATTAGTGGTGCATTCACTTATGTCCTGCTACAGGGTACCTACTTTAGTATGAAGATACCGTCATAACGGGACATTTTCCACTTGACTTAAATTGCCTAGAGATCCTATTCAAACAAAGCAAAGAAAAAAAAACCTTCTAGTTTTGCGACGAGCTTTCTCTTTTTCTTTTGACGAGCTTTTTATTTCATAAAAGAAAAAATAATAAATTGTTAAACACACACATATGACATATTCTCATTCAATGTAATGTGGTCAAGTGCAAAGGACGTGTTTTTTTTTATTTTGGCTCTGAGTAATGTAGGACGATGACGATGAAGCCGACTGTCGCCTCGACGGCGGACGTCCGGCGTCCTTGGACTTCCGGTCGCGGCACGCGCCACCGGCGCCGGCGCCATTATATAAATATTTGACATTTCCATTACACTTGGGTGCCGCGACGGATGTCATTCTCTTTTTTATAGAAAAAAACATCCTGCGCCGCCGGCGAAGACAATTATATATGGTGCAAATTATAAATGCAAAGCCAATTAACAGATGCTTACTTAAATCCACACAGCTCGCATGGGCGAAGGGAAACCTGGGGTATTGTTTTTTAGTGCGAGAGCAGACAGCGGTGCGAGGGGGGGGGGGGGGAGGGGTCGCACTGAACGACAATGCGACGATTAGTGGCGCAGCTGCGCGTGACGTCACATGAGGGGTGGACACGCGGACACAGCAATTCGGGAGATGCAATACAAGTGCCGATTTATTTGCTTTCCTACAAATACCTCAACCTCACCACATCGCGATCAGCATGAGCCTTTTCTTGGATGCATTCAGAACTACCTCCCTAATTGGTACTAGGCTGAATCGTCCTAGAGATGTCTATGTGAGTTGGCTATGTCTGATCATGGAGTATTAGAGTACTACGGGCTACGGGTGTCAGTCGCCCACGCGCACGTACCCTTATACTCTTGTTACGTGGATCGAGGACATGACAGTCAGCGATAGCTCACACTCAGTTGATCCTTCGATTTCGGAAGGTGCGATAAAGAATTAATTAAGTTTTAACGAGTAACGAACCGATAGCGCCGTGATGAATGGAGGCGGCCATGACGGCGGCGGGTAGGCCGATAGCGGCGGACAGCGGAGATGTCACACCGATATGGCAGGTAACTTAATTTCTTCATTATTGCATAACAAAGTTATTGGTATACGCCCGGGGTTCGACCCCACGATTTCAAGAATTTGAGGCAAGTGCTCTACCGACCGCGTTGTTATTGCATAAAAAAAAATTAAACAGCACGCTTTTCTTAGTAATGATCAAATATCAGAAAATAAAAAGTAGTATTCAGTGGCTAAGGCAAAAAGAATGTGAAGCTTTCTCTAAATCAATAAAAACACATGCTCGAGATGAATTGAAGGATACCAAAAATCGCTCCTCGCCTTTTACCACAGCAGAAAGAGAAACAAAGGCCCAGACAGATGGCGAGAAGGGCCGCTCGCGCTGCGTGGCTTCCACGAATGACCATAAATGTAAATAAAGGAACACGTAACTGGATTTTCCAATTTCGTGGGGATGAAAAGAGGCCAAAATGTTTGTTTCAAATATTTTGTATACAATCAAATAAATTGTAAAATAAATTAAGATAATATGAAGAGGCGAGATTCATCATCATCATCAGCCATTTGACGCTCACTGCAGGACGTAGGCCTCCCTCGTAGTTTTCCTAACCATGAAAGGTTTTGCCATAATCGCCACACTTGGCAGATAGGTTGGCGATCGCAGTCTTCTGGTAGTGAATTTCCTTAGTCGCCTTCTACGACATGCACGAGAGACGACATTAACATAAGATAATAGTTATTTGTTAAACAAGAGTGCAAAGTTGCTGTTTAACCTCGTGCTCAATTTTGATGACAGAACAAGCGAAGGATTCTAAAAATTAGAATCCTGAGCGTTAGCGAGGGAATCAAAAGAGCACGATTCGAAAAATCTTTGCACTCGAGTGCAACACGTAACTTTTCATCCCACCTCAGCGAGGAAATGACTAAATGCGAAAAAACACAAAGGAGGTTCCGAGTCAGTTTATAAGAAATAAAAAAAAGTAGTATAATAAATTTGGCACCATGGAGATAAACGTAAATAGGTTTAATGATGTTTTGAATTTACAAACTTAGTGCTCTCGATGTTCTAAATTCAATTTACTTTATCCTCTAGCGGATAAAACGGCTTTTGCACTCAGATATCGAAGAGCAAAAATACTCTTTCCGAGATGGGGGGATGAAAAATAAATGTTTAGTGTACCTACACCAGAAAAAGAAACATAAAATATTTACAAAGATACAGCACAATAATTGGAGACCTCATTGCCAATAGCATACTTCCAGACAACGGACGATGAAATTTTGATTTCTGATTATTAATACTACCTTACTTTCGATCGCTATGAAATCGTTACATTAAGGAAAGATTCTGTTTATTTATTTAACTTTTCTACCTATAATGGCCCAAATATAAAATAAACTAGCTTGTGCATTTATTAGGTACGTTAAGCACACCTCCGTTGATGGAGAGGCATAGGAAGAAGAAGGTCACGTTAATATACCGAACTAGTACAGTGTATTAACCAGTAAAAAGACTATGACATTATAAACCCACGCCACGACCGCCTCTCGGTCATGCATGTGCCAAAGCTCCGGATTAGAGAGATCGTTTGTAGCTATCGCAAAATTGCGCAAATTGGTCGTTTTCTCGAAGCAGAAATAAATCGCCGATGCGCGGATCTGTAACTAACAGTCATGTCAGTGGGTTTGCTTACCAGTACAGTACCTCACACACAGATAGCAGTGTTACGGCCCCAGCATCACTCATTTATAAAAATAATGAGGTAACGACCTCACTTAAAATGATGGCCAGTTTGGCGGACTCGGATTATTCGAGCGCCCCGGCTCGAATAATCTGCTGCTGTCCTAATTAAAATACAACTCGCGGTCGCGCGGGTTGAGGGACGAGGGGCGATGGGTGAGGGGCGGGGGGGACGTGCGGGCTTCCGAGAAGCTAACATTCCCCCGCGACCCCGCGCGCTGCCCCTGCCCGCGCGCAATCATGTAATTATTTCATTCCTGCGGAGAAATCGCAATGAGATTTATTGCGGGTTTTTTCTTCTTAGATTGTTCCGATTTATCCGCGTGAGTAAGCGCGGGTAACGACGCGGGGCAAACGGAGCCACGGGGGGCGGAGGACGTCCAGTTAATTAAACTAATGTATGTGAAGAGACGGCTGCCGTCGATAGATGGCAGTCGTTAAGCGAAGTCAGAGGCCTTAGGGCGGCTTGACAACTTCTGACAGTAGACGAGCCACTAGTCTACAAGCCTCCACCAATCCGGACTTGGCCCCCGTGGTGGAGTATGGCCTATACCTTCCTCAGGGAAGAGACCCGTGCCCCTCGGTGGGGACATAATGGGCTGATGATGATGTGAAGAAACACGAGGAGGAGGTGCGGGGGACTCAATTACCGGCATCGATTGTGTCAATATCTGTCACCCGCGCTATCGGCTGACGACATCTCACCGCGTGAGACAAACGACCCAGTACATAGGGAGCATGCCGTATGCTCTACCCGATTGTGATGTTAGTTGTTTGTTACTATTCAGTGTGATATCACAGCTGTTCGACTCCCAGCCAGCCAGCTCCCATCGGTATTGAACATAATTATGTTCGAAAAATTATCACAACACAAATATCTAGTTCCTTATTTTGTAACCTTATTTTGTGCAAGCACATTTTCAATTCATCTATTTCTAATGTGTTCATTGCTTGTGATGTGCATCCAAACCAATTAAAACGTTGACTCGGAAACCTAAACCTACCCGATCGCACCACATAATGCGGTCAGTCCCCGCGGTTTCGCTAGCGACTCAATAAATATCTCGCGACAGGGCATCCATTAGCATCGGGCACGTGAAATGGCGTGATTTCCCGAAAAGGTCGCCGCGATGGGCGATAGCCCTCGATCGCGCGATCTGTCGCGATACCGAGCTATATTTATGCGTCACGTCTGCGACGCCTTAATTACACTGCGGGTCGCTGGAGCCTGTGAACACGGGAGGCTCAGCCTAGTCGGCGCTGTCCCGGTGCATGTGTTAACGTTCTCAACTTCCATGAAGTGAAGTGTATGTAGCTCAGTACAGTGCAGGAGAACCTCGCGTGAGTCGTGTCGTTAACCACGATTAGCCTAATGCTTTGTAACCGCGTTGGCCACGGCGCGGCGACTGCGCGTCGCCGGCCGATTCGGCGTAAACTCATGATGTGATGACACACCGGCGGCGGCGCAGTCAACGCATCACACACTCACTGCACAAGTTCACACAACACAAGTTCACATGACACGTGTCGTAAACTCGTTACACGCTGCTCGAGAATTGACTGCAGGTCAACCTTTACATTTTTGTTGCAAAGTCGTCTTTAACATAGTGCACGTATAAAGATTGATTTGTTGTTGACTGTATACCTACGTGTATATTTGGAATCACTCCTTAAGGGGGATGATTGTTCGTCATTTTTGAAGTTAAGAATATGGTAGGTACTTGATGTTTTGAAAAATAAAAACCGGCCAAGTGCGAGTCGGACTCGCGCACGAAGGGTTCCGTACCATTATCTATACAACATTAGACAAAGATTGAATTTGAGAACAGCGCCATCTATAGAAATTAACAAGAAGCGTTTAACATTGACATTCAACGACATGACATCGGCACTTTGAAGAATACATTGATGACCGCTAGATGGCGAGCGCTGTCTTTAGACAACGTTTGTTGTATGGGAGCCCCCTTAAATATTTTTTTATTCTGTTTTTAGTATTTGTTGTTATAGCAGCAACAGAAATACATCATCTGTGAAAATTTCAACTGTCTAGCTATCAGGGTTCATGAGATACAGCCTGGTGATAGACAGACAGACGGACAGTGAAGTCTTAGTAACTGTGTGACGTCACCAAACGGGACCCCCGTTTGGTACCCTTCCGGTACGGAACCATAAAAAGGTCTTGTAAAACAAAAACCCTAATTGGAGTGTTTCACGAATTGTGTATTTTTGAGGTAACTCTGCACAACGTAAGTTCAAGAAAGGAGTTAACAATGCATATTTTGACAAGATTTTAGCTCACACGGTTATTTTATTAATTAATTAACTCCTGAACTGCCCTCGCGGAACGCAACGTATAGGTGGCCCATACTAAGTTGGACACAGATCTGTGTCGCGGCAGACGATTGGTTAAGGAAAAAGGTAGGTAAATTAGGTAGTTTGGTCTATTTTCAAATTCCACGCAAACGAAGTTGGGGGCAAAACTAGTAAGTTTAATAGTTTCGCGGTAGCGCTGAAATACATACCAGACATTGTCATGACATCTTAGGTGATCAGGTGATCGGGTCAATCATAAGCCCGTTCAACTAAATAGCAGTTTTAATTATTATAACAAACGATAGGTACCTATGGAAAAATAGGTATTCGTCATCACTTTCAGTGGACTCTACGTATCCGGAATAAGTGTGATAATTGCAAGTTACGATTCTAATTTTAAGTGTTCCTTATTAATTGATGTGAATAAACGCCAGCACTTCGCCCTAGTTAATTGGTCGTGAGAATGAGTGTGATGTCATCGGGCGACGCGCATGCACCGCGCTGCTCCCTTTAGCTCTAGCTACCAGTTAAAGTCACTAATATTTTGGGTTTATCCTAAAGGTTCAAAATACCAAAATAAGCTGCTAACAAACTACACACTTGACTTGGTCTATAACTGATGTCTTTGATTTTGCTTTCGTAACTGGGAACTGAATGTGTATCGAAACTGTTCGGTTCAAAATGAGCTTAGTGACGCGCCGTTACTCAATAAAACTACCAAAAAAGTGCTCAATAAACCGGCGGTCGTAAAACTGTCGGTATACAACGGGGCCGTGTGAGTATTTCGGTGTGTGAATTGCATGCGAATGTATGAGTTGAGGGCTGACTCGGAGCCAAACTGTGGTTACTGATAAATATCTACTGCAGAGCCAGTTTCATCGTTTGATTATGTTGTATCGTGGGTCGAGTTGCAGAACTCTATCAAAGCCTAAAACGTAGTCAAAAGTATGAATCAGCCGGCAGGTCGCGGAGTGGAGGGTGAGGAGGGGCAGGAGAGAAGGTTTAGCTGCGCGGATAGCATCGCGTCGGTGCGGACGTCGAGCCAAACCAAAATGGAATTTTGATTCTTGAATATCGAGTTTTTGTCTTTTCTTAACAACCATAGCAATTTGCGGGTGTTCATTATTCAATGAAAAGGAAAGTAAAGCTTCGGCCGCACGTTGATGTCTTTTATATGAATGCAAGTGGGAAACCGCACTTGATTCGTATTCGAAGCGCGCTTTACGAATTTGTGCGTGCGCTCGCCCAGTGAGTCCATTGTAGAGTATGAACGTGCGTGTGTGAGCGTCACATGCGAGTATGCGCGCGTCGGTGTGCAGTTATTGCTCGTCGCAGTTAGCGACGTGCGATGTGGCGAGCGAGAGCCATCACGCACGCCGCCGTGACGCGCCTGCTGATTACTGCTCCTTACATCCTCAGTCCGGCAGCTTGCACGTTAGTTTGAATCAAATGAAGACTTAATGAAAATGTAATAAATCCGTTTTGTATGTAGGAATATATGCTCCCATTAATTAAGTGCCGCGTGCGGAGCGCGCCGCGTGGAGGGCGCCGACGGGCGGCGGCGGTGGCGGAGGGGGAGGACGAAAGGGATCAGCTCATTAAAATGCCGAACCCAATCCCTCTCCCCGCCCGCCGCCCGCCCGCCCCGCGCCCGCCGCGACATTCGTGAGAAACAACTAATTAAAAAGTATCCGCGCGCCGCGCCAAAAATAACTTCGATGTTATTTTAAAAATGTAGACGCAATCACAATCACCCTTGCAGCCTCCGAGGCTCTCTCCGCCCCCTCGCCCGCGCCCCACGCGAAGGGTAAGTGTCGCGCGTGACGTCACACAGACGCCGCGCCGTCTCGCGCCGCGACATGACATTATGACAATTACACTGCACTGTGGCGTCACAGATACATTATGATACACTATTTAGCTAATTCCTATTATGTACATTTGGATTCTTTCAAGATGAGTGTTTGTGGGTCGCAACTGCGCCGCTCCTGCGCACGCGCGAGTCGTTGACCGGGACCCCCCGCGGTGGCGCCCCCGCCCCGCCGCGCCCCGGACCCTCCGGCGACTCAAGGCTTTACGAACTGCGTATCCAGCTCGCCTTTCCCAAGGAGATACAAGTGCCTCGTAAGTCGTAATACTTCTTGTCTATCTTTTAGAGCTAGGCCGAAAGTACCCGTTAGCGGCGATGTCAAAGTCCCACAGCGCAACAATATACATATTCGTCCATCAAAGACCACTTCTTCTAGGAATGGCAGCACGGTACCGGCGGTAGCGGCACGGCTGCTAGCGGCATGGCGCGCTGAGCAGCAAACCACGTAACTGTAGCAGTTGCCGCCGTCGAGCCTCCGCCGCTACAGTTCATCATCTTCATCATCATTCAGCCACAATGGCTACGGTTAGTTACACGCATAACATGTCGAGACTGCCGCCACACAGCTGATGAAAACTGCTCACTGACCTGCTACGTAAACGGTATACCCAAACCCACCATGACTGAGAAAAGCCAGGAATCGAATTGAATGAATCTTTTCCTATAAATGCTTAGCGAACTGAAGTGCCTCCGATGCCAGAACTGGCGACTTGTCTTGCGCGTTCTCCCGGCAAAAAATAGAATATGAATATCAAGTAATAGCATACGTAGAAAGATACATTATTTGCTTACGTAGTAACTATAGTGTGTATTTTAGGTTTTTTATGTACATGCATAGATACATGTATTCTATATATTATTATTAATCGTTTATTTTGGATCATAAAATCTATATAACTTAACCTAATCTTTAAAAACATAGGTAAAAAATATTATAAATTAACTAATACTTAAAACATAATCAATCAATCAACTGATCAATTAATTAATTAATTAATCAATCGGTTGACCGACTAATATGCATCTTCTCAAAATGATGCCACAAAGGGGAATGTGGCCTGTCAGCCAAAACCTGTAGGATACCGCTGGCGCTGCCGCGGACGCGGTCAATTAAGGATGCCACTCGTTTGCATCCGTGTGGGCCTCGGCAAACATGCCTGAAGCACTGCAGTACCGCGGCAGCCCCAGCAGCATCCTGAAGATGTTGTTATATTGTACACGGAGAGCGCAGAGAGCCCGCTAGGTACAGCCAGCCCACAGGCTGCAGGCGTAGAAGGACTGGCAATAGGCCTTGAAAAGGGTCACTTTTACCTCACCACCACACCGAGCAAACCTGCGGACCAGCATGTTCCCCCGGACAGCCAGCGCCCTCCGTTCTCTCTCAATATCTAGGTTGTCTGACAAGTCTTCAGTGACCCAGTGGCCGAGGTACTTGAAATGATGTACCCGTTTCAGCTCCACGCCATTTAGACTAATGGGGGGCACTGTGGCCACTTTATGTTTGCGGGGCTGAAACACCATCAACTCGCTCTTTTTTGAGTTGTATCTTAGCCCATGCTGGTCTACATATTTCTCACACAATGTGATGAGCTTTCTTAAACCGCTGATTGAAGGGCTCAGCAGCACCATGTCGTCGGCGTAACTAATGTTGTTAATACTTTTTCCATCTATTGAGCAGCCAACCCTGGTATCGCTAAGCCCCTCAATCAGCTTGTTAACATATATATTAAATAGACGAGGGGAAGTCAGGCCTCCTTGTCTCACACCACATCGCAGACTGAACTCCTCGGAGTCCACCCCGGACCATCTAACTACATTTATCTGGTTGCTGTACCAATAGTCAAAAACTTGTATCAGCTGTTCCGGAAGCTTTGTTTCGGTTCTCAACTTATGCCAGAGCAACTCATAAGATACCGATAATTAATTACAACCTAGTCTTTTGTGATAATTTGTGAAGGTGTTGTAGTAATACCACTCACTAATTATGAAGGAAAACAAACCCTAGTGTCTGAGGTATTCACATACTTCAGTGCTTGCTACGTACAATGACAAAACTATGAGACTGAGTGCACTGGGGGAGTCTCCTCGAATCACAAATGAAGTTTATAAATGGCTGCCTTGCAAAGATGTGTTTGTGCTTTGGGAGTTGCCAGATGAACAAAAAATGCCCATTTTTTTAGATCTACCTAAATTAGATCATATTACCAAAATATAGGTATAAACATACCTGGCCCAGTGACGGATTTACTTTGTTCACAGAAATTTAGAAATAAAAGTGTCTTAATAAATGAAGCAGTGAAGCCGTTACCGGATCAGGATATTTTGTTAGCTTTGGGTTCGATGGTATGATACAAATTGCTTGTAAGATTGTTTGAACCAAATCCTGAAGTAGTTGTATCGCACAACTATCTTGAATTATTTCATCATCATCAGCCATTTGACGCTCATGGTTTTCCTAACCATGAGGGGTTTTGCCATAATTGAATTATTTGTTCGGTACAAATTCATTATCTTATCTACCCGTGGTCACGGGTAGACTGAAGTGGCGTGTACAGTCAATTATTGTAGTGAGGGTAGGTGGTCTACCCTCAAGTCACTCAGTCAGTTAGACCCGTTTAATATATGACTATGTATGATCATCGCGAGTCATTAAAAATACCCTGTCGAATTAGTTAATTGGTTTTGGAATTTTCTAGTCTCCAAAGATTTTATTCCTTATAAGATGGAGTGTTAGCAATTTTAAACGGCACCGTTCTGTGTGGTTGTTATTCGATTTTCAAAATTAATGCGTAAAAAAAGTTATTTTATAAGAGGTCCATTTTTAATGTCCCGTACCCAAAGGGTCCCAATTACTATCAATTCACTGTCCGTCTGTCTGTCTGTCACCGAGATGTATCTCATGAACCGTGATAGCTAAGCAGTTGAAATTTTACAGATGATGTATTTCTGTTGCCGCTATAACACAAAATACTAAAAACAGAATAAAATAAATATTTATTTATTATTTTATTTTATTTGGAAAACTAATAGCTTATCACTAACACAATAAGTTGCACACATAAATACAGAAAGCCAACAAAAAGTTTTCACAGATAGCCATATTTTGAGCAATTAGCAATTTGGGGGGTTCCCATACAACAAACGTGATTTTTTGCCGTTTTTTCTCTATCTTTGTATCTAATGTTGTGTAGATAACGGTACAGAACCCTTTGTTCATGGGTCCGAGTCGCACTTAGCCAGTTTTTATATCTTTTGATGTACGTAACCCTAAAAACAAACGGATTTGATCTGACTAATACGACGGGTACAAAATTCCCCACTCTTAGGGAAATCCTGTAAAAAAAACTGGCAACATATTTTTTATAATGTCACATTTTTATTCCACTTTACAAGAAAAGTAAATAAAACCTTATTATAAAAGCTAATCAGGAATCCTCAAAACTTACGCATGGTAGGTAACTCCTTGGGCCTTACAAAATTTTACAACATGCTTTTTGGAGGAGCCTACCGCACAACACGACATTTTTACCAATATTTGTGGCCACAAAATGCATGTGTAATTGACATCTATGCGCGCAGAGTAATAGGGGCCCATATGGCACTTTTGTGCTCACGTTTGTTGTTGTATTCCGTGTGGCGCCGGATTAAGAATAGCGTCACTCCATTTCCTTTCGTGGATGTCGTAGAAGGTGACCAAGGAAATCAAATGTTTTTCTAGCAAAACAAACAATAAAAAAATGGCTTTCAACACTATCGTACAGAGAAACGGAAAATCTGCTACTAATAACCAAACAGTTATTATGTACAAGTAAGTATACAGGGCGTCTGCAAAGATTTTCTAAAAAATACTTGCCTTGTCTGGGAATCGAACCGACTTAAATAAAAAAAAAAACACCCCTACTTTTATGATGCCAATCGAAATAATGGCCAAAAACTAATAACTCTTCTTAAGTAACATAGTATTTTAAAAGAAAGGAACAACGTAAAATGTTTGAGTCAAATTTCAAGAAAGTTTTTTATTGCCGACGACGACGTTCGAAAAGTAGCGATATTATCATTCCATAGATAGCATTGATTATTCGTAAATAAGTACCCACTTCATAAAATACTTTATAGCATAGTTTTCCTTATTATAAGTGGAAGTGTAGATAAAATGATAAAATTTAGTATTTCAATACGTCCTTGGTAAGCTAGACACAAGCCTTTAAAACAAAAATAATGTTCTTGTTAAATTTGAAAATGTAACAATTTATGAGAGCGTTTGTTTGAATGCATGCTTTTTAAGATATTTTAAAAAGAAGACAAATTTTTAAATGTTGTTCTTAAATTTAAAATGGAACAGTCTATGCAATTTTTTGCTTGTTGTTCTTAAATTTGAAAATGGAACAGTCTGTGCAAGAATTTGCTTTTCCGATATTTATCTGTTTAGTTTTAATTCGCTTACACACGTGTTATTGTGTTAATTTATTGCGGATATGGCATATCAAGTAAGGGGATACCACCGTTTAGCCAAAGTATTTTTCGCCAAATTTTACTTCCCAATAAACTTATGGCATCAGTTTCATTTCCCAAATGAAACTTTAGCAAGTTTTCATTTCGCATTTTATTCATTTGGTCAAATTATCATTTCGCATTTTACTGCGTCAAGTTTTATTAAGACAAAAAGTGGGTTAGGTTAGAACTGCGACCCCAACAGACACGAACTGTTACCAGAAAAGTGTGTTAGGTTAGGTTAGAACTGCGACCCCCTACAGACACGAACTGTTACCAGAAAAGTAGGTTAGGTTAGGTTAGAACTGCGACCCCCACAGACACGAACTGTTACCAGAAAAGTGGGTTAGGTTAGGTTAGAACTGCGACCCCCACAGACACGAACTGTTACCAGAAAAGTGTGTTAGGTTAGAACTGCGACCCCCACAGACACGAATTGTTACCAGAAAAGTGTGTTAGGTTAGAACTGCGACCCCCACAGACACGAACTGTTACCAGAAAAGTGGGTTAGGTTAGGATGAATTTTGACCAAGTATCTATTTGGTAAACAATAACTTGCCATAATAACTTTTCCTAACTGTTTATTTGCTTTAAGTTGTTTTGAGAAATGTTTTTTTGCCAAGTGATAATTTGCGGAAAATAGTTTGGGAAGTAATACTTTGGGAAACGATTTTTGGCAATACATTAGTAAACCCAAGTAAGTTTTGATCTAATGGAAGCATATTTTTTGAACGATAAAGATATCTCTCGAAGTTTGCGCTGGTATAGCGTAAAATATCCTGACAGACAAACACCGTCTCGTAAGGTTTTGAAAAGGCTTGTGAATAATTTGAAAACTCTGGGACGTTTCGATAAACGCTCAAGAGAACCACAGCAGGAAAACCATACGATCAACGACGAAGAACTTCATATTTTAATTTACTTTTCGGCTTTTCTGAAAACATCGGTGAGAGAAGGAGAAAATGAAATTGGAGTTTCAAAAAGTAAATTACATCGTGTATTAAAAAAACACGGTTTCAAGAGTTATGTTAAAGGATGATTGGTTCAAAAATTACTTCCAGGCGATACAGAAAGGAGAAAAAATTTCTGTCTTGATATCCAGGCACGCTTGCTCGAAAATCCAAATTTTTTGGATAATATTATTTGGACAGACGAATTTCATTCAACTGTTGGTGCGGACTTTTAAAAAACCGGGTTTTCTTAATCCATTTTTACCATGGAACCTTGAACACAGAAAAGTATTTAGAAATACTTCAAATTGTAAGAGATGAGATAACAACCTAGTTGTCATAAAGGATGACAATCTTCCACCACTCAAATGGATGATGGGCAGAATTACAAGAACAATCCCTGGCAAGGATGGAGTAACGCGTGTCGCTGAAATCCGTACTGCGAAAGGCATCATCCAGCGAGCCTGCTCCAAAATCTGTCCGCTTCCTGTGCAGCCAGCGATGGACCAAGCAGGGAAGACTGTCTGCAAATCCGAATGACATCGCTGAATCTTCAGTTGGAAGGCGTTACTTCCAAGGTGGCCGGCATGTCCAGAGCCATCTACGTTCGACGGGCCGAACCGTTATCCGCGCGCTTGAACGCATGCCACTGGCAAGCAAGAGCGCGCGCCTGCGGTGTGAGTGTGCGCATCATAGACAAGAAAGAAAAAACGTTACATACAATCTTTTGCGTGGCTTGAAGAGAACGTTTTGCCTACTCATCGTCTCAAAAATTATTGTAAAATAAAATATACGTTTGCTGCATCTATTTCATCATTTTCATTGAAGAAACGACAAGGTTCCCAACCAAAATCTTTCCGCTGCGGAGCAAGAAAACTTAATTTTCCAACAAGATGGAGCTCCGGCTCATAATAGTCGGAGAGCAGCAGATTTTCTAAATGAATGTTTTTCTACTTGGATTGGTACGAATTAGATGGCCGGCCAGATCCCCGGACCTTACACCATTAGATTTTTTTAATTAATTAATTTACATAAAAATACCCACTTAATTGACTACGGCAGTTTCATGTATGTTTTTAATTTGATTAAAATGATTAATTTCACGCTGTTCCTTTCTTTTAAAATACTATGTTATTTAGAAGAGTTATTATTTTTTGGTCATTCTTTCGATTGGTATAATAAAATTAGGGTTTTTTTTTTACATTTAAGTCGGTTCGATTCCCAGACAAGGCAAGTAATTATTTAAAAATCTTTGAATGCAGAATTACTAACTTTTAAAAATAACATAAAGTCTTCTTTCAGCAAAATACCCTATCTACGATATTTAAGGTACTTTCCCTTCATGGCCCATAACTTTGGGACGCCCTGTATAATATCCCCCATTATAATATTTATGTAAGGCTATCTCCTGGACACCCCAACGACCGACCGACAGACAGCTTTTTAATTATAAATTTTTAAAATATATTAGTGTAAGGTAGTCTAAGAAAAACGTCTGTTCTACCTAAAAATGTTATAAAAATGGTATCTCAATGTTAATTATTGCTGGGCCCCCGCGATACAGGCCTGACCTAGTGCGGGGACCACAATCGATCCCAAGATCCCTAATCAAACTTTGTTAAGAATAATATCTTATTTTAACTCTAGTTTATGTTCTATTTCTAAGGATCGATGTGTGTTTTTGGCAAATAAATTATTTCCATTTTCTATTTCTAATTACCAGGAGATGGGCAGCAGCGTCTTCCTGAGATTCAAACCATATACTGCGATCGGCGACCCGCCGGTCAAACGTGGCGATTATGGCAAAACCCCTCGTGGTTATGAAAACCACGAAGGAGGCCAATGTCCTGCAGTGGGCGTCAAATGGCTGATGATGATGGCACTTTGGACTGCCTGGTTCGTCTAGCCGCTTAGCTACCAGAACATAGGTCGTGGGTTCGATTCCTTTGTACACGGCCTCAGTTTGGGTGTATTTTCATGTTTGTAACGTCCTTGCCTGGTTACCATAGCACAGGGTATCCTAGCTTGAGAGCAGGTCAAGTGATTGTGTTGTGTGGAAGTCATTGTTATTATTACTTTAGTGTATTTGTGTGGGTGTAGCTCGTATACATTCACAAAGGTAGAGATCCTAGCTTACTATACTACACACCATTTCTACGCTACGCGACGACTGTGTTTTTTTTGCTGTGGCTAAGTGTGGAAATTTCAGGTCTAAGTAGGACATCTTCTAGCACCACCAAAGGTTAGCTGAAAGAAAATACTTATTAGTATTAAGCTCGCCTGTGTACAAATGTTTTATGTGCAATAAAGAATTTTCAATATCTTTTATTATTTTGACTTTCGGTGCTGAATGCTTTATTTCTTTATTTTAATGATTTGATGATTTGACCAACAAGAGTTGGTACATATAATAAATGTCTTTCTTCTTCTTATTTCTTTGACATCACTTATGTCTCGAAGTATTGCGACAATTTGTTATGGTACAGTTTTATTCCCATTATTGATAATTATCTAGTTGCATACTTAGCAATGGGTTTGTATGTATTTAAAGTACAAGAATTTTTACCACGTATCGTACGTATTTAGGAAAAACATGTTTTATTTTATTTAGTTTGGGTCCTTTGGTGCGAGAACTCACACCTGGACTTAGTCGGTTTTTAGGGTTCACCGTATAAAAAAAACCGGCCAAGTGCGTGTCCGGCCACGCGCAATGTAGGGTTCCGTAGAAAAAGGCTTTTTCTGATTTACCGAACTAAAACTTCATCGAAGTCATTTTCACTGGATTTTTTACGAAATTTTACTTTTGTAAGTATTTTGCCTATTACTCGTTAACTAGTAAAGCCTCCTTAGCCATGATATTTTGCTTTTAAGTTCATTATGTGAACCTTTTAGCAAGGAAAGGGGGAGGGGGGGAGGGACGTCTCACTCGGACATAAATTTGCGCTTTAAAGCTTAATATTTTGCAAGCAAAAAATTGTTTTGCTACACCCACAATATTTTTCAACGACCAATCCAACGATGCCCCATATGATGGGGTAGACGGGACAAAAAAATCATCCCCACTTTTCATGTCAGGGGAGGTACATTAAAAAAAATATTCCAACATTTTATTCTTTAACTTTGTCGGCGTGATAAATATGTATACACATTCCAAATTACAGCTTTCTCGTACCACCAGTCTTTGCACTAGGCCGCGGAGACGGACAGACAGGCAGACAGACGGACATGGTGAAACTATTTCCTTGTCGGACTACGGAACCCTTATAGGATCACTCGTGAGTCTGTCTGTCCGTCCGTCTGTCACAGCCAATTTGCTCCGAATCTACTGGTCTAAATCAGGTGAAAGTTGGTAGGATGGTGTAATCCTATGACCCAAACATAGATGTGCAAAGTAAATAAATATTTATCTAAAATAAGCGTCATTTTCGGAGGACAAATTAGGAAATTAAAAAAAGTTTCGCAAACCTTACTGTGTCAAATATCAAATGAAAGGGCTCGTTATGAGGATCTTAAATATTTTATTATTATTGTAAAATAAATAGTTTTGGTTTTATTCATGAAAGAAGTCGAAAATTTACCATTCCCACCCCCCTAATCTCCGGAACTGCTGAGCCTAACATTTTGAAAAAAATACATAATAGTTATTGGTCATTGCTTGTAGATTACAGGAAAACCTACAAGAATTCTATCAATTGAACTCAATATAATACGTTCACTTACGGAAAATGGTTCACTAAAACACGACTAGCAGTAGTAGAGGGCTAGCGATAGTAGTAGTTGACTCGCGTCTTACTGTGAGGATTTCAAATGTGACGCCACAATTGAATAAAAACATTTCATTTTGGCATTGTACGGAACCCTTTCCACGCGAGTTCAACTCGCACTTGGCTAGTTTTTGTCCTAAAGGGACTGCAATATAATCACGGTAAGTTTGATTCTTGTACTACCGTTTTTGTAATAAAGCAAAGACGTGAAAAAATACCCCTTATGTATTGGAATCCACTCATTGTTTTTCTCTCTGTATTTATTAATATTTGTAAAAAAATCACTTAATATGGTTATGATAGTTATCGTAGAAGGTTTAGGCGATAAGGCCCTTAAAAGATAAGACAATGTCTTATCTTTTAAGGGTTTTCTCGCCTTATCGTCCTATAAACAGCCTACTACTATTGATTACTACATATTGGTACCACAGTTGGTACGGTAGTACTGACTGCCTTCCCGTGTTAAATTTAGTTACACACTGAGACCGGGCCAGATAGTCCGATTCCTGTACCATACTGGATTTTCTTATATGAACAAACGTAACGTTGTCGTTTGTCGCTAAAACGATACTCGATCAGTCTACCGAGACCACGTGACTTTCAAAAGTACCGAAACGTCGGAAATTTTAAAATGAAAAAAATTGCGATTAAATATCTCAGAAAATTCTGTTTTTATTATAAAACGATACTGTCGCACCACCGTCTGGTGTCTAGCTAGAGTCGCACCACCGTCTGGTGTCTAGCTAGAGTCGCACCACCGTCTGGTGTCTAGCTAGAGTCGCACCACCGTCTGGTGTCTAGCTAGAGTCGCACCACCGTCTGGTGTCTAGCTAGAGTCGCACCACCGTCTGGTGTCTAGCTAGAGTCGCACCACCGTCTGGTGTCTAGCTAGAGTCGCACCACCGTCTGGTGTCTAGCTAGAGTCGCACCACCGTCTGGTGTCTAGCTAGAGTCGCACCACCGTCTGGTGTCTAGCTAGAGTCGCACCACCGTCTGGTGTCTAGCTAGAGTCGCACCACCGTCTGGTGTCTAGCTAGAGTCGCACCACCGTCTGGTGTCTTGCTAGAGTCGTACCACCGTCTGGTGTCTAGCTAGAGTCGCACCACCGTCTGGTGTCTAGCTAGAGTCGCACCACCGTCTGGTGTCTAGCTAGAGTCGCACCACCGTCTGGTGTCTTGCTAGAGTCGCACCACCGTCTGGTGTCTAGCTAGAGTCGCACCACCGTCTGGTGTCTAACTAGAGTCTCACCACCGTCTGGTGTCTAGCTAGAGTCGCACCACCGTCTGGTGTCTAGCTAGAGTCGCACCACCGTCTGGTGTCTAGCTAGAGTCGCACCACCGTCTGGTGTCTAGCTAGAGTCGCACCACCGTCTGGTGTCTAGCTAGAGTCGCACCACCGTCTGGTGTCTAGCTAGAGTCGCACCACCGTCTGGTGTCTAGCTAGAGTCGCACCACCGTCTGGTGTCTAGCTAGAGTCGCACCACCGTCTGGTGTCTAGCTAGAGTCGCACCACCGTCTGGTGTCTAGCTAGAGTCGCACCACCGTCTGGTGTCTAGCTAGAGTCGCACCACCGTCTGGTGTCTAGCTAGAGTCGCACCACCGTCTGGTGTCTAGCTAGAGTCGCACCACCGTCTGGTGTCTAGCTAGAGTCGCACCACCGTCTGGTGTCTAGCTAGAGTCGCACCACCGTCTGGTGTCTAGCTAGAGTCGCACCACCGTCTGGTGTCTTGCTAGAGTCGTACCACCGTCTGGTGTCTAGCTAGAGTCGCACCACCGTCTGGTGTCTAGCTAGAGTCGCACCACCGTCTGGTGTCTAGCTAGAGTCGCACCACCGTCTGGTGTCTAGCTAGAGTCGCACCACCGTCTGGTGTCTTGCTAGAGTCGCACCACCGTCTGGTGTCTAGCTAGAGTCGCACCACCGTCTGGTGTCTAACTAGAGTCTCACCACCGTCTGGTGTCTAGCTAGAGTCGCACCACCGTCTGGTGTCTAGCTAGAGTCGCACCACCGTCTGGTGTCTAGCTAGAGTCGCACCACCGTCTGGTGTCTAGCTAGAGTCGCACCACCGTCTGGTGTCTAGCTAGAGTCGCACCACCGTCTGGTGTCTAGCTAGAGTCGCACCACCGTCTGGTGTCTAGCTAGAGTCGCACCACCGTCTGGTGTCTAGCTAGAGTCGCACCACCGTCTGGTGTCTAGCTAGAGTCGCACCACCGTCTGGTGTCTAGCTAGAGTCGCAGCACCGTCTGGTGTCTAGCTAGAGTCGCACCACCGTCTGGTGTCTAGCTAGAGTCGCACCACCGTCTGGTGTCTTGCTAGAGTCGCACCACCGTCTGGTGTCTAGCTAGAGTCGCACCACCGTCTGGTGTCTAACTAGAGTCTCACCACCGTCTGGTGTCTAGCTAGAGTCGCACCACCGTCTGGTGTCTAACTAGAGTCGCACCACCGTCTGGTGTCTAGCTAGAGTCGCACCACCGTCTGGCGTCTAGCTAGAGTCGCACCACCGTCTGGTGTCTAACTAGAGTCGCACCACCGTCTGGTGTCTAGCTAGAGTCGCACCACCGTCTGGTGTCTAGCTAGAGTCGCACCACCGTCTGGTGTCTAGCTAGAGTCGCACCACCGTCTGGTGTCTAGCTAGAGTCGCACCACCGTCTGGTGTCTAGCTAGAGTCGCACCACCGTCTGGTGTCTAGCTAGAGTCGCACCACCGTCTGGTGTCTAGCTAGAGTCGCAGCACCGTCTGGTGTCTAGCTAGAGTCGCACCACCGTCTGGTGTCTAGCTAGAGTCGCACCACCGTCTGGTGTCTAGCTAGAGTCGCACCACCGTCTGGTGTCTAGCTAGAGTCGCACCACCGTCTGGTGTCTTGCTAGAGTCGCACCACCGTCTGGTGTCTAGCTAGAGTCGCACCACCGTCTGGTGTCTAACTAGAGTCTCACCACCGTCTGGTGTCTAGCTAGAGTCGCACCACCGTCTGGTGTCTAGCTAGAGTCGCACCACCGTCTGGTGTCTAACTAGAGTCGCACCAACGAACCTGCTGTCGCTACCATGATTGTCACAGCAATGTTTGTCGCGACTAAGTAGCGCAGTTGCTCATAATTTGTGTAGCTAGTGCTTGCGAAATTTGGTCTCCAAGAGGCGTTTAAGCTTTCCACTACTTAATTTGAGCGTAAGTAGTGTGTCCGAGTACTGCAGGCAGCGACACCAGCTCGGTAGCTTTCAATTAGTGGTGTTGGTGCGAGGCGGTGTGTGAGGGAATGCGCCGCCTCACGCCCTATTAGCCTCAACAAAGCCTCCCCCGCGCCGCACAATGCCGCCGCGCTGCACGATAATAAATTCGATTAGAGCTGGGATCCGTGCCGCTCCGTGCCGCGTCGCGCAGCGTCACGCTCGAAGACTACGCTCACATTTCGTCCACCTCCAGCTGGGTGGCAACCAATAAACCAAGTGGCAGTGGCCATGTTGTCAAATTGCCGTAGTTTCTTTTTCGATACATTTCAGTAATTGTTATTGGAATAGATAGATAGATAACACTTTATTGCAAACCAGTAATTTACAGAATAATAATTTACGGAATAGCCCAACACCTTAAAATAGCATCGATCTAGACGACTTTCAAGAAGCAAAAGTTTTTAATTTATATTTTTTATACATTGACTGTATGAGAATTTAACATTACACTTTAGAAATGTATACTGTTTTGATTGGAAGTTAAGCACACTCTGTGCAAAAATGTGTACAACTTAAAGAATATTTAGAAGACTTAAGTATCTGGTATTTAACAGTAAAATAATGCTTAATGCACAAACGTTAGGCTTACAACTCTGTTAGTTAAGTTAAGACGTTGTTTGGTAAGAATGCATGAAGACTTTTTTGTTAGCTTCTTCTCCACACAAACTATCTCGAAACCTAAATACTTTGACATTTATAAAGTAAACATTTCTTCATCTTTTTATTTTGAATACATTTTTTTTATTGAACTGAATTTAGTACTTAACTTCGCAAGTTTTCACAGATTGTATCATACAATTGGCTGAGAAAACTGCCAAGTTTTTTTTAAGTGAAGAACTTTCTGCAGTTAACGACAGCATGTACAGTGCCTAAAACATGATTTTTTGTTTTGTTATTATTGGTCGAGAGTTCCCGAAGCAGCGCGCCGCGCGCCGCCGACACAATGTTGATATGAATTTCATAGCGCGCCGCAAAAACCCGGCCCCAGCCCCGGCCCCGGCCCCGGCCCCGGCCCCGGCCCCGGCAAAAACTGCGCGCGCTGCCTGCCTCGAGCCTGGAATCATATTCCGCGTACTTCACTTCATACTTTGTTCCAAAAGGGGTGGGCAGTTTTACGATTCCGGCAAATATATTATCGATTACAAACTTATGTTACTGGAGATGCCACTGCAACATACTTACTACCTGCGGCTGCGAGTATCTATGCTCGTTGGTAGAAAGTGATTCTAGAAAGAAAAACATTTATTGGGACAAATTAACAAACCACAAAAAAGAAAAGCATGACAAGTCACATAAATACAAGATAGGATAAGGTAAATTCAGTGCGTCAGAGTGCATCCTGTGATATGTGAAAGTGGCCACAAAAGGCATATGACTCAGCATTGTGCTAAGGGTGTGAGCCCTCAGCGCTGGTTTTCAGTCAGTGCCTGCTTGTTGTAAAGCATTCTCTGCTTGTATACAAACTGTTCTACTATGCGAAAAAAAACCTTTTTAACCGACTTCAATAAAAGGAGATGGTTGCCAGTTCGTCAATTTTATTCTATGTACGTCGTTCAGCGATAATTCCTTGCCAGGATTTCATTGCTTCTTTTTTATTAAATACCGACACCTCAGGGGTAAGTAAGGTCTGTTGACGTGATCCGTGAAAAACATCAAACGACACAATCATACCGCGATAAGAATATCGTCGGCGCCACCTGGTATTACAATTAGCAAACTTTAGTATCTGTTTGGTGTGTAAACTGTGCATATATTTACACTAAATTTGAGCCCTTTTTGACCCTCTTCTATTATTTAACAATCATATCTAAGGTATTTATTTAAATATGTCGATAAAAAAAGTGAAACAACTCATCACATTTTGTTTAAAAACAGTGTTGTTTTATGTTTTAGATTCAATTAATCTACTGGTTTCTTAGGGTAGACTTCACTGTCCGTCTGTCTGTCTGTCCGTCTGTCTATCTGTCTGTCACCAAACAGAATAAAATAAATATTTAAGGTGGGGTCCCATACAATAGATGTAACTTTAGATATTAATAACGGCAAGAGGAAGGCACTTGAAGAATTCACACAATATTTAATTTTATATTCGCTTCAAAAATAAATAATTAAAATAAAATAAATATTTAAGTAAGTAAGTAAGTAAAAAATATTTATTTCCAAAAAGATATACAAATTAAGGTCGCTTATAAATATAGTCATTGAAGGGTATTACATAAAATGTATTTGCGTTTACCGGCAGTCCCCAAACTAGGCTAGGCCTGTATCTTGAGGACTTTAAGGGGGGCTCCCATACAAGAAACGTGATTTTTGGCGGTTTTTTTCTTGATTTTTATGTCGAATGTTGTATAGATAGTGGTACGGAACCCTTCGTGCGCGAGTCCGACATGCACTTAGCCGGTTTTTCTCTATTTCTTAATAAAACTCTTTTATGTCCAATTTTTCACTTAACTTTTAACGCTATCGCCGGACGCAGCTATCGCGCGGCGCTTGCGCAAGCGGCGCGCTATCAGCGGCGCGGCGCGGCGAGGCGGCGCGGGTGCTGCTGTATGCAACTAGAGCACCACGTCAGCCGCACTACTCGCCTCACTCAGCCCACTCGATTTTATGTCATAGATAACCATATCATGTTAGCCTTGTATTTTATTTTATTCAGTTGTCCATACGTGTAAACCAACACTTGATTATACCTATTTCTTTTTCTTATGGTGCCTCTCCGCTAATGTTCACTAGTGTACATCGGCGATCAGCTTCACATACTTATCTATCTCTCAAGTGGCGAAACCGTTGATAGAAATTTTTAAAATAATGTTTGTTAAGTTATTTACTCGTCCTAGCCTATTCATTCATCATTCATCTCATTAATGCATCATTCATCTCAATAATTAAAAAAATATCAAACTCAGTATTTTAGCACGCATTCGAACATCCATCTAAGGCTCGTCACAGATTTCTAGGGTTCTGTACCCGAGGGGCGCCAAAGGGGACCCTATTACTCTGGCTCCGCTGTCTGTCTGTCTGTCCGTCCGTCCGACCTTTAAAGGGCTCTCTATCTTTGGAACCGTAATAGGTAGCCAGTTGAAATTTTCACAGAACATGTGTTGTTACGGCGGATTACCTAACAAGTAATAAAATTTTAAAGTAATAAAAACTAAGGGGTCTCCGTACAACAAAGGGGTCTTTTCTTTGCTCTGTCGTTAAAACGGTAATACATACCTGACAGGCATCAAACTTGGCGTGACAAATTAACGACAAATAATGAAAAATGGCTAAGCGCGAGTACAAAACCCTCGGTGCTTGAGTCCGACTCGCACATGGCCGGTTTTTATTATATCTTACGCAAATTAAATATGAGCAGTTACTTAGGTACCTATTGGAATTTTTTTATTCTAAGTAGCACGGAAACTGCGACTCCATTTCAAACAAATGTGTAGTGATACGCCGACATTCAAATATACTGACGACCACACCGGCCTGTCATACGTCTACAAGGAGATATCACTGCAGTACTTAATAGTAGTCATCCAATCAACCTCGTCAATTTTCAAAGTTGTTGGCACAAATTGGATCTTCGGCTATAGCTGCAACTCTCTCGTGTGTCGACGAAAGACCGTTATGATTATGTGTGTATGCGTTTGCATGCCTCCACTTTAATTCAAACTGGAAAATGAGCTCGCAGGAGGAAAATGTAAATCCTATTAGCCGAAAGAAAATGAGTGTCCAATTACCCACTTGCGCTCCTTCCTCTTCTGTACGGTCTTGCTGTATTCATTTAGAAAAGTATTTACAGTTTGCTCACGCTGAGTCACGTCACTTGCGGCAGCTGTCCACATCGCTCGTTCGGTTGCTTAGCAATGGTGATTTCCGTTCGACTCAAATTCAATCAATCATTTCACACAATAGTAAAGATAATTATTTGATAATTCTATTAGTATCAATTAATCAACTAGTAGTTTCGATGATTTAAAACGTGTGAATCGACGCATACCACACGTTATGCGGCTCATCTCGGACTTAAAATGTGGCTAGTTTTGTGTCAATCGAGTAGGTAGTTAAGTAATAAATAAATTGGACTGAATCAGTAAGCGCGCAATGAGCTGATAGCTCTGCGGCGCGGCCATAATGTCCGGATCACTCGCGAGCTTTGACAATATATTGGATCAGTGTCGGATTAACATCGCGGGCGCTTCATGTGGCTGTATGCCACGTAAACGCAGCGGAACTGAACTCAATACCTTCAGACGTTGTGTGTACTATCGAGTAACACTATTTTGTAAGGGCTTGACATTTCTTCGATGCATTCATTCCGGTGAGAGCGACTAACTTCTTCGTTCGTTTTCTGTCCTATAGAAAATAAATTATAAGCACGCCATGTTGTCTTAGGATATAAAAACAGTCCCGTCGCAGCTCGCACTGCGCGGACTGTTGACACCAAATATTATTGAACAGTGATACGCCATTTGCCCGCTCAGCCGCACTCTGAGCCCCGCCGACGCCTTGTACCATAGTTGAGTTCTGTGTGATGGCAGAGTGGGATCTGTTTTTTGGGTGTAAACTGCGAGCTGCATCGGTGGGCGTGTCGCATCGTCGTAACTCGTTGCGAATAATAGTCTGGTCATTCAGTATTTACGTGCAGTTATTGAGCGCCTCGCTACAAAAAGCCAAGAATGGCGGGCGGAGCCGTAGGCGCGCGCTAGTTGACGGGACGCGCAAAAACTCCACGGAACTCGTCCGTCTGGAATGTTACGTCAGGAATATCGCAGCATTATCCGACATCCGCAATGAATGCTCGCGCCGTTTACAAGTCACGACGGATGTGATCGCATGCCCGCGCACCGGCCGGCTCGCTCCGGGTTTTTGTCCTGCGTCCTGGGGACACTCCCTGCGCTGCCGCAGGGGCGCGTTTCGTCCGAGCCGGCCTCAGTTCGCATCGCGGCTGTAATCCACGAATTGACTCCAATTAAGCGCCAGTAATTGCCGCGAGCACAAAAACACGTCGCATAATTAAGATTAATCGTTGTCCGTCCGTCCATCCGTCACTGCCCGCCGCCCGCCGCCCGCCGCCCGTTCGCCAGGGTCCGGAGAGCTGCAATGATTGCCGCTCTCGATCGCTCGGTCGCGTTGCGGCGTCGCGCGGCACCGACCGCTCGGCAGTAAACCGCAAAGTGACCGCCGGTTCCATAAAGATGCAGCTTTATGAACCTATTGAAGTACAAAATCTGATTGTGGGAATGAAACGCTAACCTCAGCGGGAAAAAACGCAGCATTTTGTACAAGTACCTAGACTGCCGCCTCTGAGTGCGACCAGCCCGCGCCGGGCATGTTGCGGTCTGCGGTCTGTGACGTCACGCGCATCGCTGCTTAAACGACTTGGCCGCTTCGCGCGGTCGCCAACGCTGCATATATGCAAGAAATCTGCACTCGCGGTAATGAAGGGGCGAGTGACGTCACACGCAGAGCGCAGGCGCGTGTTGCTAAAAATAAATCTCGTTGGTTCTCACGGCTGCAGGTGCGCGCGGGCGGGGCGTGGGGTACGGGGCGCGGAGGGGGGTGCGCCGCCCGGCTCACTGGGACAATAGGCAGTAGCTTTTCATAAGCTCAATCCTCGCAGACCCTTCAGTTATACTATTGGTACATTCGACAGCTCGTCAACTTTTACATGGGGGAATTCAACGCAGAGTACCTTACGGGCGACTTTGCTATAAAAATGTTGACGTTCGTCAGATGTCGACTATACTTAGCCACAGTTGGATTTATTTGCATGGATCTAGCGTAAAATGAGCACGAACGAGTGTGACTCAGCGTAAGATTTTTCAGGTTTCACTATCACGTGACAGACCAAAAACAGGGTTCATCCAACTACTACATTTTAAATATGAATGTTTAAAATAAATAATGTTTAAATTCGTAGTAAAAGAGATAAAAGTCCCTACAAATACAGGTCTCCAAACCAATAAGGGCGCTCTAGAACTTCATTTGTAGAGAGCACGTTGATGTCTTTTGTATGAAAGTTAAGTAACATGGCCAGACAGAAACGTGCTTGTAACTTCAGGTTCTTGTAATTTGTAAAAAATATGAAGGAAATCTTCTTATTTCGTGTGCGGTTTAGAGTGTAAATAGTGCAGTGCAACATTTGTATTCCTTGATTCTCCAATCATCATTACTGGTTGATTTGTAGTGATCGCTGCGATCCGGCTCTAATAAAAATACTCGGCGAGGAGCAGTGCACTCGCGCGGCAGGTCCTGCGTCCCCCGCCCCGCCCCGCGCCGCCCCCGCGGCTACGGAGAGCCGCGACTGTGAAATAAATCTGTTCGGGAGCGGCGCGGGGAGGGCGGGGCGGCGGGGCGGGCGGGCGCCGGCGGCAGTCGCGCACGCCGAGCCGCGGGACACGCTCGTCTACACGGACGAGTGCAGCGACAGTGCGAGTGCAGTGCAGCGAGCGCAACGCGCAGTGCAGTGAGTGTGAGTGCGGCATGCGACGCGCGCGGGACTGATGCGGCGCGCGCGCCCGCTGCTGCTGGCGCTGCTGGCCGCCGCCACCGTACGTACGCACACACACACACACCGCAGCATATGCTGCTATCGATACAGGAAACCCGCTCACACTAACAGTTATCTGCTTAAGCAACGTCTGCTACATACAACTATTGTTAATCTGAAAAATAGTGAATAGGATCTTCCACTTAAAATGTATGTAATTAAATAATAATAAAATGATAATAATAATTAAAGATTGTCAGACCTATGGAAAAGTTAAGGCAAAATTTGTTTTTTTTTTTTTGTACTGGATTTCTGGTGCAGTACAGGTCCGCCATGGCTTACTTGTTTGGTTTAAGTCTATTGGAAACGTAAATACAAAAAAAACTGCTCCAACAATGCGATACTTAAACTTAGAGATTCCTAATGAATCTGGTGCAAGCCGATTATCCGACTGCTGGGCAGTCTGGCCGGGCACGACAACCACCGGCGCCGGCGCAGCTGCGCCGCGGCGGCAGACCGCGACGAGCGCTACTAATGTGATCAAACCAAGTATCTGTTATAATAATAATAATAACTTCCACACAGCACAATCACTTGACCTGGTCCCAAACTAGGATACCCTGTGCTATGGTAACCAGGTAAGGACGTCATAAACATGATATTACACACCGACTGAGGCCATTTGTACAGATGTACGAATACATAGATGTTTAAATACAGAGCTAGGCTGTATCTGAGCTAGGCCGCGGACAGATTGACGGACAGACGGACCGACAGACAGTTTCCTTGTCGACTACGGAACCCTAAAAACTTGTTGCAAAAATGGAAGCATAATAATGCTATTTCACAAATTAAAGCAACTTTTTTGTTGTCTGATTTAAACTAAATTCCACAAACACAGCTATTGACATGCTAATCAACGAGAGCGAATTTCTCCGTAGAAATAAAACAAAATAGATTTCACACTATATTAAAATCTCAGTAATGTTTCTGCGATAAATGTTCAAGTTGTGTTTTGATTTAGTTTTGCAAAAATTCCTTTCATTATGAAACCAACAAAAAAAAGAACTGTAACAACAAAAAAATTACGCGAGGTTCAGTTTAAAAAAAAAGGCAAGGGGCTCAGGGGCTCACTGCCCCGCCATGAAATAATATGCCCGCGCGTGTTGAAATTAATTTTAAAGCAGTTTCATTTTATTTCCAAGTAAGGTGCAGTCTATCTTCTAGATCTGTGTAGTGAGGCACACCCACACAATGCTGCTACACTGACCCTATGCAATAAATTAATAGACTGGATGCCATGGTAATCAGAATCCCGCCGGTTTGTTGAACCACACCACCTGCTCTATTATTTTAAGGGGCTCCCCCTCGAGCCACTGGTGACACTAGGAACTGAGGAAAAAATATCATATATTTTGGCAGATCGAAATTACAAAAAGTGTCTGTACAACCTCTCAATCATGTTGAAAGTGATTAATAAACGTAAAGCAAAGAGAAAAACCGGCCAAGTGCGTGTCGTGCGGCGTCCAAGTGCGGCATACCCCCGGACCGGACGCCCTACCCGGACAAAAATTTGCGCTGTAAAGCTTAATATTTCGCAAACGGAACCCCAAATCAAATATAGTCTTCCTACACCCACAATATTTTTCAACCAATCTAACGATGCCTCACATGCTGGGGTAGAGGAGAAAAAAAATTATAATAATTTTATTTATTTCAGATCCCGAAATAACTAACACTACAAGAAACAAAATCACAGTACATTTAAACAGAACAAACCAAGAAATAGTAACAAATAATTACTAAAAGACTCGGTCTCGCCTCTGAGACACTGGAGTGTGTAACTTCAGCCCCACTTTTCATGTTAGGGGAGGTGCAGTAAAAAAAAAAACATTTTATTCTTTAAATTTGTTGGTGTGATAAATATGTATACACACACCCAAATACAGCTTTCTAGTACCACCGGTCTTTGCGCTAGGCTGCGGACGGACAGATAGACAGACAGACAGATGGACATGGCGAAACTGTAAGGGTTCCTTGTCGGACTTTGGAACCCTAAAAACATAGAAGTTGCCGTTTTGACATAAATGCTATCTAGTCCCAGGTTTGTGATTCTAGGTTCTTCTTCGAGGGTCCTATAAATCACATGATTGTGACATTGTACAGGCACTTTTTCAAATAAAATCTGTACATGAAGATAATTTTTTTTTCATTGGCGTCGCAGTTAGCCCACTGGATCCCTTTCATTATTAGGTATATCTTGCCAAAGCTTTTGCTGAAACCACTTACACACATCAGCGCACTGGGATCACACTTTCATTATTAGGTATATCTTGCCAAAGCTTTTGCTGAAACCACTTACACACATCAGCGCACTGGGATCACACTTTCATTATTAGGTATATCTTGCCAAAGCTTTTGCTGAAACCACTTACACACATCAGCGCACTGGGATCACACTTTCATTTGAAAGTATTTTTAAATAAATTAACGTAACATAAACTCACGCCAGTATCCCGGAGGGGTACGGACCACTACCAGGGTTTGCCACTGACCACTCTACCGACAAACCAATTTAAATTAAAAATTCTTTAAATAAACTTAATCTAAACAATGCGGTTTTTTGATTTTTTATCGGTTATGCAATAATAATTCACCTGGTTTCGTAAACTTCAGCGTGTAGGCCATAAATCGTGGGGAACTTTTCGCGTACCTGCTTTTAATTAATGTAGATAAAGCGAAATTAAGTAAATAGTTTTCTAATTTGTTCTAAGAAAACTCCCGCTTTGGTAAAGAACTTGGCAAAGTACAAAATGATGTAATGACCGAGTGCAAGACGACGGTTAGAGCGGAAAGCGTGGAACAAGTATCGTAGGAGACGCTATACCACACAGCTGCTCCCAATACTTCTGTATGGAAGCGAGACTTGGGTATGACAGAACTATCAAGAAAGTAGAAAACGATGTGAACCTAAAGAGGATGTAGTGTTGTAGTGTGTACAGTTGATAAAGGAATTGTGGCGTTGGTTTGGACATATGGCATTTTTTTGAAGGAAATAGAATTAAGTTGTTGGGAATAAATATTTTTAATCCAATTTTAGCTCATTTTAAGTAGAATCAATATTTTGAAAAGTAACCAAATTTTTTTGTTCCTTTTTGACTAATTTTGATATTATTTGGCGACTTGAATTTGTTGAAAAGTCTGGTTTTTTAATATCTTTTCAACACACCTGCTCGTAAAGTAGGTCTTATTACAGCGTATTTACACTGATAATGCAGAATATTACCCATGCCCGTGCCTTTTACATTACATTATCGCACTAGTGCCTTTTCATTACATATCTTTTAAATATTAGCAAGAAGTATTAATGTTTCGAAAACAGCTAAGTAGTTATTTGCGTAAATATAAAATTCAATTCAAAATGTGATAAATAATTAAAGAATTTCATGAAACTGCTTGTTAGCTTGTTGGTATTTATATTTTGACGGTGTATTTTTACCTATAAATACCCAATTTCAAAATTTATAAATATGTGGCTGATTAGCTACTTTGCCGGTGCCCTTATCTCAGACTTGCGCGCGCATGCAGCGCTGAGCGCGCGAAAAAATAAAATTACGGCCGCCATCTTTTAAATGGGTTTCTGTTTGTTAAGTTTAAATAAATGTGAACTTTTATTTACTTTTCCTCGCAAGTGTGTTGAAAAACGTCGTATGAAACACGTGAGCATTGGTCATTATTACACTTCTCGTCTCCATTAAGCCTTCGCCTTCGGCTCAGGCTTAAAAACCGACTCGAGTGTAATGACCAACATACCACACTTGTATCATAATGTACTATTATATATTTTGTATGTACTCGTATTATGTTCAACAACAATTCCTTACCACGTTGTCCAGTTTCATTGATTCTTTTTTTGTTACCAAGGGATACCTCAGACGTAGTCCCATATAAAGGTTACGAGCTGTTGATTGGATTTAATTAATTTTTAGTTCGCAAAACATAATAATGGGCGCAACCACACCGCGATACAGAATATCGTCAGCCCCGTCCATTGTTTAATTGGCCAACTGTAGTGGGCGTTTAGGCCAAGTGATTCAAACAAAGCACATTTTGCTAAATAAAACGCATAATCACAATTTCCTTCACTAAACAAATGGTGTTCACGTGTCTATCTAGGCAGCGTAGAGATCAGTGTTTTAACGGCTATACTACTTATTAGCACTTCATTAGACGTACGTAAACCACAAAAAACGAAAATATTTAGAAATACACGGGTATACAGGGCCGCAGTTTGAGAAGGCGTCTGCCGCGACACAGATCTGTGCTCAGCTTAGTATCATATGGCCCCCGATACGTTCCATTCCGCGAGGGCAGTTCAGGGGTTAAGGGAAAGTATAAATCCACGGTAGAAAAAGAAAAAAAATGTTAGGAGACTTCTCGATTGTTAAAGTTATGTAGTGTTAGGACAATTATTGTACACATTAGTCTGCCTGGTATGAAACTGGTGGCGCCATCTTTTGAGAGTTATTGTGAACTTGATGATTATTTTAGTTATGTGACATCTGTCTGTTTGACGTCTGCCATGTGTCACAAAAATCTGTGACAGCCGTCAAACTAACCTCTGTCATCACTTGTCAGATTGATTTCCGTTTCCGATTTAAATAATATTCTGTGGTTTCTATTAATTTTGTAAAACGGCAACACCGAGGTAGATTTAGTCTTTGGTTTAAAAACAAATAGGTTGAGGTTTGAATGTAAAACGGTAGAAAACGAAAAGTGAGGAGATTCAGAAAAATAAACACGATTGCAAGTCGAAGCTGTTGAAGTTTTTCTTCGTTCTAACAAATCAGTGCGTGGGATAGAAAAGCATTTTTTTTCCTTTTGCTTTTTGAAAGATACTGCACGTGCCAATATGAATCGACCTCGGAAATCCAGACGGCGTGATAAAACACCCGACGACGATACTAGACATAAACGACCACGGCGACGTGGTAGAACACCTGAGGAACGTCATACTTCAAGAAAAAGTTCACAGCGGTCGCGCACAAGAAGCAGTTCTCGACTAGATCGTCTCGAAAACTTAGTACAACAACTTATTGAACAAAGAACATTGCCTTCGACGGAAAAATCACCCAATGACAACATGACAAATTCTTCACAAAGCGCTCCACCTCCATCGTGTTCTACAGAAGGCGAAACCGTTGCAGCTCGCAATACAGATCGACAAAGTACTGTTCCATCACTTCCTGCGAGTACTACACCTCCGGTAGTACTCCCAAACGATGCTAGCAAAGATGGCAGCGTAAGAATGGAATCCAACCTGCCCTCAACTAGCCTTAGTCTTGGGAACCAAGTTAGGTTTCTTGGAAAGCCTGATAATGTCCCGAAATTTGACGGAAATATGTCTAACACTGATTTATCTGTTCACGCATGGTTGCACCGACTGGAGTCGCTGGCTAAGATTTATGGTTGGGACGAGAAGACGCTGGTGTATCACATGACTTCTAACTTGACGGGCAACGCGCTGCTGTGGTTTGGTCATCAACAGGACATCGACCTAAGCTGGGACGAGTGGAAGAAAAGGTTAGTGGACTCCTTTCCGGCAAGTCGCGGCCTCGCGTCTAAACTGCATGAGTTTGTTACCGTGAATAAACGCCGAGATGAGCGTGTAATAGATTTCTACTACAAAAAGTTATCGATAGGCAAATCATGTGAACTGTCTGACCATATCATATGTGATGTAATTATATACACCTTAGGTGATCCTTTGTTAAAAGCGGGAGCTCGTGGTGCGGGATGTAGGGATACACGAGCTTTACTAAATTATTTAACCGATGCGGCGATAGAAACCAGTACGAAAGATTCGGACGATAGTCGAAGCAAATGTTTTAAGTGTGGGCGAAGGGGTCATATATCCTCTCAATGCAAATCTGACCTACGGTGTACAAGTTGTAGTAAATTAGGTCATAGCGCAGAGGTATGTAGAACTACAAAAAAATGCACCTTTTGTAATAAAATGGGACATGAACGGGACGATTGCTACAGTTATAAAAATCAAAAGTCGGGTACCTCAAACTCAAATAAAACTGTAGACCGCGTAGACAAATCGTCCAAATTATTTAACATTCACCCCATTGATGAAGGCGATCGTAAGTATCACAAAACTGTACTGGCAAACGATAAACAATTAACTGCGTATATCGACCTCGGAAGTGCGTGCAACACAATGACCTCAAATGCGGCAGCTAAAATTAATTTGGCGTATAACACGAAAAGTAAGACAGGTATCAAGGGATACGGTGGTCAAATTATTACTCCGGAAGGTGAAGCGCGCATCAATTTAGACATTGATGGTGTTCGTATTGAAACCTCGGTATTGATAGTGCGAGATGACTTACAGGAAACTGACATGATTGTAGGTAGAGCGTTTAGTGAGGCCCCAGGTGTCTGCCTAAATAAGACATCAGAAAAGCTGACGTTTTCAATTAGCGATGACCCAATACACCGAGAGCTTCCATTTCCCACGGCTCAAGAAGTTGAGCTATCCAAAATTGAACTAAAGGTTCCTCTTGATACGGTTCTTGTACAAGGCCTGAATAGGATCATTATTTATCATGAAGAAGATGACGAGGCTAAGTCTATACGAGTAGCACGATCTGAACATCGGGCACCAGGAAAAGAGGTTGAAATCCCTGATCAAACAATTAGTATGTTTGGCAATGTTGGTTACATTGATGTTTACAGTCCCCAGTATGACCCTTTGATATTGTACTCCACTCGATGCATTGCTCGTGGAGTTAGTCATCATCCAGATAGTGGCAAGATTGAAACAGATTTAGTAGGTGAAGATCTTGCCCGCTTGAAGTGCCTCTTGGAAAGGTTTAGTCACTGTTTTGATGATGAGGCTGGTATCGGCGAATGTGATGTAGAGATGAATATAGAGTTAACCACGGAAGTTCCATTTTATTATCGCCCTTATCGCATGTCACTAAAAGAGCAGGAGGTTGTGCGAAAAATTGTGAAAGATTTAATAGAAAAGGATATAATTGAACCCAGTAACTCACCGTATGCGAGCCCCATCATTCTAGTCCCCAAAAAGTCAGGTGAACCGCGTATGTGTGTGGATTATCGACAGTTAAACAAAGTGACTAAAAAGGATCGATATCCACTTCCCCTTATTCAAGACCAACTTGATAGGTTAAGCACAGAACAGTGGTTCTCTAAACTCGACCTAGCTGCGGGATATCACCAGATCAAAATGCATCCGAACAGTAGGAAGTACACTGCGTTTGTGACTCCTTTCGGTCAGTTTCAATACAAAAGAATGCCTTTTGGTCTGGCGAACGCCCCGGCTGTATTTCAGCGAGTCATGAACTTACTATTAGGCCAGATAAGATTTGAGTTTGCAACGGCTTATATCGACGACATCTTAACATTTTCAAACTCAACAGATAAAGCATTTCACCACCTCGAGCAAATACTAGGGCTTATTAGCAATGCTCGTATGACGCTTCGCCGTGACAAATGTTCGTTCCTTAAAACCAGCATTGAATACTTGGGACATATTATATCTCAGGGAGAAATAAAACCATCCCCGGATAAAGTTCAAGCTCTTACAGAATTCCAAGCTCCAACTAACATTCATGAATTGCGTCGCTTTATAGGTTTGGCCAGCTATTTCCGAAAATTTGTCAGGTCATTTGCAGCCAGAGTTCGGCCGTTGTCCATTCTATTAAAGAAAGATCAACCTTGGATATGGGCACAGGAACAAGAGGAGTCGTTTCTTGACATAAAAAACGCGCTTGTAACAGAACCAGTACTCGCGATCTACAACCCTAACTTGGAAACACAACTCCATACAGACGCCTCAAGTCACGGTGTGGGTGGAATTTTATTTCAAACGCAGTCTGATGGACAATTAAAACCTGTAGCTTACTTTAGCAAACAAAACAGTGAGACAGAACAAAAATACCACTCCTACGAACTTGAGGCTATGGCGGTCGTACTGAGCGTTCGTAAATTCCGAGTTTATTTGTTGGGACGACACTTTGTTGTATTTACTGACTGCCAGGCATTGAGTACCACCTGGACTAAACGTGACATGCTGCCAAGGATTGCACGCTGGTGGCTTGAACTACAAGATTATGATTTCACAGTATTGTATAGAGTGGGTGAACGCATGGCACATGCTGACGCCTTGAGCCGGAATGCACTACCTTTACAGCATATAACTGAAACTTACTGGATTTTAGCAGTGCAAAGTGATGACCCTAAATTGCAAAATATAATAACAAACATAAATAATCCTGAATATAAACATCAATATTCCATAAAAGATAATATCTTACACAGGAAAGTGGGAGAAGAATACAAAATAGTTATACCTAAATCAGTCCGCTGGAGAGTGACAAAAACATTTCATGATGACAATGGTCATATGAATGACAAAAAGGTCATTAAACTTATCCAACAAGAGTATTGGTTCGAGAAATTAAGACGTTTTGTAACAAAATATGTAAGAGGTTGTATATCGTGCCAGTTTGCGAAAACACCAACGGGAAAAAGACAAGGTTATCTTCACCCTATCGAAAAAGGTAATACTCCTTTTCAGACGTGGCATGTGGATCACCTTGGGCCGTTTTGTCTGTCTAACAATGGAAATGCGTATCTTTTGGTGATTGTAGACAGTTTCACTAAATTTACTTGGCTACAGCCCGTACCAAACACGTGTACGGCACACGTAGTTTCAACGTTGTGTCTCTTGTCGCGTATTTTTGGATTGCCCGCACGAATAATTAGCGACAGAGGCAAAGCCTTCACTAGCCGCGCGTTTGGAGGTTTCTGCAAAGATAAACAAATAAAACATGTTCTAAATGCCGTGGCCTGCCCACGTGCAAACGGGCAGGTCGAGCGGTTCAATAGAACTATTCTACAATCACTTATTGCCTACACTGGGGAGGACGACAGTGAATGGGAGAAATTCGTGCCACAGGTTGAACGCGGCATAAACACAACTACAAATAGCACGACACAGAAAAGCCCCTGTGAATTACTATATGGGTTTAAACCGCGATTTGAAATAGACCCACCAAATTCAGTACGACCTATATCCGACCTTCCCGAATTGCGAGCTCAAGCCGAAAAGAATATAATTGACGCTGCTAAAAAGACTAAACTAAGATACGATAAAAATAGAATACAAAGTGTAAAATATAATGTAGGCGATTTAGTCCAGGTTCAGAGAAGAGTAATGAAAAAGGGATTGACTAGTGGAAAATTAGTTGACAAATATGCAGGTCCTTATAAAATTGTAAAAACATACGATAACGATCGTTATAGAGTTACTTCATTAAATAAAAGAGGTAGAAAATACGACAATATTGTAGCTGCAGACAAAATGAAAAGATTTGTGGTTCAGGATGATCAGATTGAGAGCGAGAATGACGATGATACAGAGAATGAAAAAGAGTAATATCAAAATTTTAAAATAATTAAATGGAATTTACAATTACTTATACCTAGTACTTTACGCCTGTTGCATTGGTTTGCCCGGCAAGGCGCGCATAAAAAAAAATATATATACTCGGGTGTGTCCCATTATACGTCCACTGCGTGGTATGTCCGGTCGTGCGCGTATAAAAATAAATTGGGTGTGTCCCATTATACGTCCACTGCGTGGTGTGTCCGGCAGTGCGCGTATAAAAATAAATCGGGTGTGTCCCATTATCCGTCCACTGCGTGGTATGTCCGGCCGTGTGCGTATAAAAATAAATCGGGTGTGTCCCATTATCCGTCCACTGCGTGGTATGTCCGGCAGTGCGCGTATAAAAATAAAATAAATCGGGTGTGTCCCATTTCACTGGTGTGTCCGGCTATGCACGCTTACGAATCATTTAATCATTTAGTGATCATCATCCTAATTAATACAAGAAACAAGTAAATAATATGAACAAAGATAACACGATTATTTATTAAAAAAAAGAACAATAAGTGTTTCAAATACATAGTAGTAATTATGCTATCTTGAGAATTTGTTAGTTTTGTTTACGATTGTAAATTAGATTATAATGATGTTTATATAAGGTGAAGGTTATAACTATTGTTATTTTAATTTTTTTTTATATTACGAGGGCGTAATGTATTGACAGCTGTCAGGAAAGGCCGAGTGTTAGGACAATTATTGTACACATTAGTCTGCCTGGTATGAAACTGGTGGCGCCATCTTTTGAGAGTTATTGTGAACTTGATGATTATTTTAGTTATGTGACATCTGTCTGTTTGACGTCTGCCATGTGTCACAAAAATCTGTGACAGCCGTCAAACTAACCTCTGTCATCACTTGTCAGATTGATTTCCGTTTCCGATTTAAATAATATTCTGTGGTTTCTATTAATTTTGTAAAACGGCAACACCGAGGTAGATTTAGTCTTTGGTTTAAAAACAAATAGGTTGAGGTTTGAATGTAAAACGGTAGAAAACGAAAAGTGAGGAGATTCAGAAAAATAAACACGATTGCAAGTCGAAGCTGTTGAAGTTTTTCTTCGTTCTAACAGTAGGTATATCTTTCTTTATAGGTTTTATTAAATTACAAAAACACTTTTTTAGTGAGTATGAGGCGGTGACATTAGTCAGCCATTTATTTTGAAGTTGTTATTACTTATTACACTATAAAGTTGTTTGTATTGACAATTAGAACCCCCTTTACAGTAAGAATGGGGAATTTTGTTAGTAAGAGTAAGAAGTGTTTCATCCATAAACCATAACACCAGTTATTATAACAAACAACGTTACAGCCTAATATGAAAAATCACTTTGAGATTCAAAACTTCTCTTACGAACTAACCTGCAAATACTTAAGTATATTACATAGGTTGAGTGCAATGTGTATTATGGTCATAGAAAGGCCGCAATCTCAGCATATTCTCACGGATTGTAAACCCGAAACTACCGGGCCTGCGCGTGACACGGTACGAAAAATCGCGACGGACACGAAAATCACTTACATATTACCTTATTATCTATAGGTACTGTAACACGCTACTTTATTAATACGCGGATTACGGGCAAATATATATCTTTATTATACTCTTTCTTTATCGATTCCCTAGCCAAGCTGGGGATCGACTGACATCTAAAACAAAACGTAACGATTCCCTTCAAAATATTCAAAATAAGACGAGAAGGCTCTGCCAGCCAGCTTCTATAAAGAGGAATCGTTACAGTACTTTTAAAACAAAATTATGTAAACAAATAAATTAAGTCTTGGGAAATATGCGAGGGCAACACCAAATATCAATAAATAATAACAGCTACCTACACGTGTTCAAGTGTCAAAATGCAGTAGTCGAGCCTAATGCGACCTGAAGCCTAGTGACCTGAAGTTTTTACACCTGTATTACTTATAGTTTGTATGGCCGACCGCATGTTTCAATAACATTATTCAGCAACACAAGACTCTCCATCTACAGACTAGATTGATGGAATGACTTATTGCCGCGGAATCTTCTGACATTCGGTTCGTAGCAGTAGCATAGCCATTTGCCCTATCGCCTTATCCCGGACGCAAGGCGATAACGAGATATTATGTACTCGTATATCGCCTTATCCTGGACGCAAGGCGATAACGAGATATTATGTACTCGTATATCGCCTTATCCCGGACGCAGGGCGATAACGAGATATTATGTACTCGTATATCGCCTTATCCCGGACGCAAGGCAATAACGAGATATTATGTACTCGTATATCACCTTATCCCGGACGCAAGGCGATAACGAGATATTATGTACTCGTATATCGCCTTATCCCGGACGCAAGGCGATAACGAGATATTATGTACTCGTATTAGGGCATACACGTCCGCATCCGCACATGCAATGCACGTTGTCACTTTAGTAATCTAGAGCTAGCACGCAGGTCGCACGTCGCACGTCGCACGTCGCACTGCAACAATACAATATCTAATAATAACGTCTAATTAAATAATAACATCTACACAACACGATCACCTGCAGTTTGTGCTAGTCCCGAACGAGAATACCCGTTAGACGTTAGAAGCAGACAACGTCATCACAGACATGGAAAAGAACAAAGAAACTCAACCAAATTTTGTGACTTTTTAAATACAATAACAGTATTTTATTGGAAATGTAATAATAAACGCAAGTAAATACTAATTCCAACCAAAACTAGATTAAAATATAACTCAGAAAAAGAAGGTTTTAAAAAAAAACGAATAAGTGCTTTGAGGGTTCCAAAGTAAAAAAACCGGCCAAGTGTGAGTCGGAGTTATTTTTGAAGCGAATATAAAACTAAATATTCTGTGAATATTTCAAGCGTCTACCTGTAGCCGTTATTAATATCGAGCAAAAAACGGCAAAAAAATTACGTTAGTTGTATGCGAGCCCCCCTTAAATATTTATTTTATTCGGTTTTTAGTACTTGTTGTTATAACGGCAACAGAAAAACATCATCTGTGAAAATTTAAACTGGCTAGCTATCACGATTCATAAGATACAGCCTGGTGACAGACAGACAGACAGACAGACAGACGGACACTGAAGTCTTAGTAATAGGGTCCCGTTTGGTACGGAACACGTCGGGTACGGAACCCTAAAACCTGAATTTTTATTAATTACTAGGTGACTCGGCAAACGTTGTGTTGCTATATTAACACACGACCTGTTCTCAGACCTATGTATTGTACATACCAAATATATACCGGTATAGATCATATCAGTGAAGCAGTTTTAATTGAGTAACAAGAAAGTTTTTAGTTTCTCGGCAACTGGTTGCGAAACTGCAAACGTACAGGTAATATTTGTGTATCAAGAATTGACATTCGTCTTTGGCAACTCGTTGAGTGACTAGAATATCCAATACTTTTTAGCAACTGGTTACCAAACTCAGTTGCCATCGCGGCCGGAGGGGAAATCACTTGAAATTGTACTACGGCGTTAACGGCGTTCTAGCCAAACAGCGGTGAATGTCGGGCGCCACGACAGCCTCCCCCCGCACACCGAGCGCTGCCCCGGGCGCCGCGAGCGCTGGGCGGGGCGCTGGGCGGGCGGGGCGCTCCGCCCAGCGCGCGGGCCGAGGCGGAGCGGGGCGGGGCGAAGACGTAGAGGCCCCGCCTATCACACTAACAAGGGAATAAATAACTCTGAGTTATTCGGATATATCTAATATATAAAAATTTCGTGTCACGATGTTTGTTATCGAACTCCTCCGAAACGGTTCCACCGATTATGATGCATTTTTTTTGTGTATATTTGGTAGGTTTGAGAATAAATAGGTCGTAGGCTAATTATTATGGCAAAACAACGTTGGTCGAGTCAGTAATATATAGGATGTTTCAGAAAAGAACGGTGATACTCAAGGAGCTATTCCAGTTGTCAAAGTAAAAAACTTTTACCGTGGGCTTTTATATTGGCTGTTTCATACATTCGCTCGAGCAAATAAACAAATTAATTAAGTAATCCCTGATTTACAGGGATCAGAAATTTATTTTAATATAAAGAATTTCTGTTCTGTTTCTTAACTATCAAAATGCAGTATAATGTAAGCTACCGTTAGATCGATTTTTGATGGAGTAAGGGTAGCGGAAAAACTCCACGGTGACCATCTTTTCTCAAATCATATAAACCATAATAACAGCTAGGCTGTTGCTATATGATAAGATTTCATGATTTATTGTAGGTACCATCATTAACTTTAAATGCCAAAACATTAGTTACTGTTCTCACCAAAGTAGAAAAATATGAATGCTGCGGCCAGACACACGAACATCACCCGTTCACCAGCATCACCTCTGCGTTCAGCCATCATCAGTGTCGACAGTCTGTGACCGGGTGACCCGGCACCACACGAATGACCTCACGCACGCGTGCATGATAGTTCTCGTCAATTATAAATTCATCATTGCAGTTACAAGGTAGGTAATAAATATGCAAACCCGCCGTCTGTACACTCTCTTATAAATGTTCTCTTAAAGAAGTTATACATTAAATACTTAAAATTAAATGATGATAAATTAAGTCGCCACAGCGACTGGGATCTGAACGATGTAAACCCTTAATTTATCATCATTTAATTTATATATTTAGGTAGTCATCTGTTCTTAAATAGGCCTTTTTACATAGAGACTTTTAAAGAACATCTTCCAGAATTCAGTTGTGAAACCGAACGCAATATCCTACCAATTTTATACTTACCGACCTTGGCTGAACGGAATTTAGAATTAACAACTTTATTTTTATTTCTAGTTTTTATGAACATCCATATTTAATTTGAACATTGTCCTATTTTTACGGACGTACGTTGTATTATCGCAAGTAAATATTGGCAAGCTAGTGTGAGAATGACTATTTCTTTGTTCTAGTCCTCACGCTCCCTTAGAGAATATCAACTGGGTAAGTTGTAAAGTAGCAATACCATTTGCTAACTCCAGGGTGTTTCCATGGGATCAACGACATCCCATCTGGTCTCTTGCTATCGTCCCGGGCTACACCGTTTGGATCTAGAATGGCCGGGACGTTGATTGTGGCAAGAGCTCTCCGGATGATATCGTTGATCGACGCATGGCGTGGAAGCCTGCCGGCACTCCGCTGGCATGACAGACCGCGTTGACCTCGACGGTCGATGTTTCCTCCGCAGAGGCAGCGATATGGCACAGTCAGTGGTGCGCCGAGTCGCAGGCCTACGGCTAGCGTCAGACTCATGTCGTCTAACATCATTCCAACGCTAGGCGATGGCAATGCATGTAGCCAAAGTCCGTATTCCGGCAAACTCACTGCTAAGAGGCGAGCACGCTCTGCAGGGCTTTCTGCATTATCAAGCAGTTTGTTTTTAACCACTTTGCAGAGCGGCTCGTCCCACAGACTTTGTGAGTGAAGCACGGCCGGTAGGTCTTCCCCCGGACAGGCCTGTACCCAGGCAGTCATGCCCTCGGCCAGCCGCTCGACCTCCGCGTTACCGAGTGATTGGTTAGTGATATTAACGAAGAGGTGTTGCACGCTGTGAGCCGAGGACAGGAATGCCGGGAGGGCCACACTGGAAATGTTTCTTATGCCAAGTCTACCGTGGCGGATCGGCAGCGATGCCTGCTCCCAACTCTTTTCGTCTAACTGACAATTCAGAATTTACGTGTGGGACTGTTTTAGAATTTTGTCAAGGGGCTCCAGAAGGTCTTTGTGTTTCCAAAACGGAGACCTTTAAAACATTATAAAATATAGCGCTATTAAATGTTATGTAACGTTTAAATTATTTCGTTCTGTTATTTTAGCGCTATTATATCGTTATGATAACAAAACTCTACGAGAAACATAACGAAATCATAATTAACTAAATCATTAACAGTGTAATAACGTTATTCATAAAGTTATTGCGCTGTTGCCGCTCCGCTCTACCGGGAGGGCGTGGCGTGTGGCGGCGGACGAACGTGTCCGGCGGCGTTGCCCCACTGAACGTGATGGGGAATCACCCGGAGCAAGCAACGAAAGTACTTACAGACAATAATACTCGTAAATAACACAAACAAGTTCGCGCGTTCCTCTCTATCCAAGCGCACAGTATATTATGGGAGCCATGTTTCGGACGTCTGCAGGCTTATTACAAAAACTGATACAAATCATCATTTAAATTGTTAGAGTAGAACTCCCGTGCATCAACAGTTAAGGAAAAAATAAAGTTAATTTACCAAATTTTTAGGTACTGACAGCTAAGAAAATTTCTGCACTGAAAATAAAACGAAATACTATTTAATTGCTTAGGCAGGTTGAAAGCACTTTAATGATTCACCTTTCAGAGCTTTAACGAATCGCGCAACTTGCTTAGAACAAGAGATATTTATTTTATTTTATTTTTGGTTATCATTTATTTTCTCAGTAACTCCACCAAAGTGGGAAAAGTTATATATGTAGATGAAAATTAAGATATTTTATTACTGTATCCACTGTATCCACTATAATCTGTAAACCCTATACAAGTACCCCCTATACAACTTTATACAAGAAAATATACTTACCTTACCGTCAATATATATTCTAGAAGCCGCTCTATTTGTACACAAAAATATTAATCTCTTCGAGCAAAATAAAAATGAACGTCGTAAAAACAAATTGGTGCTTCCCCCACCTAAATTAGAAATTTTCAAGAATAGCCCACAGTATAGATGCATACTCATTTACAAAAAACTACCGGACAGTCTTAAAAATGAAAAAAAAATACACAAGATTTAACATTCAACTTAAAATCTACTAATGAGAAAGTGCTACTACTCCATAGATGAATATATGGGTGATAAAGAATTATAACAACCTAGGTATAAAAAGAAAACTAGCTTAATATCTTAGCTGTAAATTTTGATTTATTTAAGTACATGCATGTTCTACAATTGTATACGCCACACATGTCAATCTGCTATACCCTTACAGGGTTCATGTTCAACTAGTTAAGTAACTTTTCGAGATTGTTCATGAAATGCATTGAATAAATGAAATTAAATGAAATAAAAAAACCGAAATACCATTCTCGTGGAGTCTAGATACCATAGCCTTTTTTAGTTATATCCGGATTTTTCGTCGTCAGGGTTGTCAGTCACGCTTTCGAATAATAAAATTATCCGGGTATGTTTTTTTACGAAGGTTATTATAGATAGAGTTACAAAATGAAACTGAATTACATAGTATAAATGGCGGTCTTATTGCTAAAAATTTCTACAAGGCAAGCTTTCAAAGAAGAGAAATTATAGTCAAAGGGTGATCTTTGAGATCCATTGGGGGCTCCATTTGGGTGCAAAGTTTTTCTCCAAATGCCATATTATAAACTCAAGCGATCTTTGCTCCTTAGGGCCCTCGCCCACGGCGACTTTTTGTAACGATGCGATGCAAATGTGATTCAGTAACGGTACAAAAATGCCTGCGATTGCTACAGTTGCAAGATAGACTAGCATCTTGCATTTCTAGTACGTCAACTTTTCTATATCACTCATGGTATCAAGATAAACATAAACATTTACATACAGGCACATACATTGCTTCTGGCCCCACACTAGGATACCCTGTGTCGTGGGAACCAGAAACAACGACATCACAAACATGTAAACATCCAAGACCTGGGGTTTTTCTTTTTTGTCCCCAGCCGGGATTCGAACCCGGGACCTCTCGCATGGTATGCAGATACACTACCGCTGCGCCACGAGTATGTACTTAATTTTTTTCCAAATTGTATTAATATTATATTTTTTTGGGTGGTTGGCGTAGTATGTAACCCTTGGTACACGAGTTCGACTCGCACTTGACCGGTATTTTTATATCCCGATATTTGTGACAACCCTTATAAGAAACAAATAATTTACTATAACTCATAGACTCCACGAAAGTGGGATGTGGGTTTTTTATAATGGTAGGATAATAAGAGATCAAAATTTTCATCTATATAACTTTTCCCATTTTGGTGGAATAATTGAGAAAATAAATAAAAACTAAAAATTTTCAAATAATTATATCTATGGTTCTAAGCAATTTGCGACTTTCGTTAATACTGTGAAAGTTGAAGCTTCTAAGGTACTTTTAACTACTTTTGTCATTGATGTCTGTTGATGTTACTTTTAAGCGTAGATTTTTTTTTACTTTAACCGGACTACTTTTTCAGAAATTTTAACTATTTTTTTTCTTTAACTAAACACATTTGACCCACGGGAGTTCTACTCTAGTGTTTGTTATGATGATTTGTATCAGTTTTTGTAATAAGCCTGCAGACGTCCGAAAAATGGCTCCCATAATACACTGTGAAGCGTTACCAGCTAAAATTTTGTATAGAAAAAGTGTAAGTAGTTCGTATAAATTATATAATAGTGTAAATACATCGTTCCTTTGGTTTATATGTATATACCTATTTATTCTGTGCAAAAGACGTGTTGGTGTAAATAACTTCTTACCTACTTGGCAATCCTTGAAGAATGGGAAGAAAAAGGACTAATGCTGTGTTCAGGCATGTGGAATTGCTGGAATGTGGCAAAAAATTAAAGTGTAAAGTGGAGAATTGTGGAAAGATTTTACATGTAAATTCTTCGTATTTATTTCATATGATACGATGTTCTAAATTAAATGTACTTTATCCTCTAGCGGATAAAAACGGCTTTTGCACTCGGATATCGAATAGCAAAAATACTCTTTCCGAGATTGGGGGATGAAAAAAAATTACTTAACTATTTTATAAGTAGTTTAAGATTTTTCTGTTGGAGGAAAACTGGAATGATCTTTGTATACTACCCGCTCGTGCACCTAGATCCACAACGGAGGGAGGGATACTCACATAACCACGCGCGATGCGTGAAAAAGATAGACTATAATGATGGCGGAATGTGTGTGAAAGAGATGCCATGTAACGTTATGTTAAGTTACGTTAACGCTATTATAGCGCTATTTATAAAGTTAAGTCGGGCATAGCGCTATTCGACGAATTATAATAACGTTATACCCGTATAACGTTTTGAAATTATAACGTTTTAGGAAGCTTTTCATAGCGCTATGACGCATAGCGTTAGGAGCATAATAGCGGTATTTCAAGGTCTAAACATAAGTAAATTTAGGGACGAAAAGGCAAAATCGGACTATACATACTCGTAGAGCCATATGAGCGTTTATTTCTCCGAGTCGAAAAGAGAAGAATTCAAACTGTTTGATGAGATTTTCAATGAAGCCAGGCATCGCTTCTTCTAGAATTGGGGCACCAAGAAGGTGAAGCGACTCTTTACTGAGAATTTTTATGTTTGGTGCTGTATGGTTGAAATTTGTTGTGATTTGGTTTCTTGTATTTACGTCTAATGTAAAAATTGCCAAGTGCTTCAGGAGTCATAGCACGAAATTAAAGGGCGAGAACTGTAAGGTGTGGGGTAGAAATACAGTAGGTACTTATATTATTAGTTTAAATACAATTCGAAAATTAACGAAAATTTAGTACCCACCCAAATAGTGGCAAATCGAGCAAAGCTCGTTGTCTTTAGATCACAGTAAAACCTAAGTAATACATTTTTGAATTCACACCGAAACGAGGTGGTAGTGAACCTTTTTTATGCGAGTGTGCAGTCACAGTTGGTTCCTTAGTGGCATCTTAAAAATAGGGGTCGCAGGTTCAAGTCCCGGCATGGGTGGAATTTTTAGCCTCTAAATAGGTTTTTAAAATTGTCCTCAGCACAGGTTAGTGCAACAAAAATAATATAATCATGTAGGTACAGCGATATCAATCCGATGTAAAAACCTAACTGCAAAGTGGGTTGTTCGGGGCTGCAAGTGATGTAAATCGCTTCGGCCAGATGTCGCTGCCTGTACGTAATACAGAGAAGTTTGTAAAAAGGCTCGAAATTTCATCGCTGCTTGCACTTGCCCATTAGCTCAGTTGGGAGAGCGCTGGCACGGTGAGCCAGAGGTCGCGGGTTCAAGTCCCGGTATGGGTGGATTTTTTAGCCTCTAAATAGGTTTTTAAAATCTTAAAACCAGCCAAGTACACTGGTAGGTACATGGTTGGTTTTAAGATGCCACTAAGGAACCAAATGTTGTTTAACCTCATATTTAATGTTGTCATTGCGAGCTGCACCCAACTTCAGCTCAAAGGCACAAAAATCATAACTGTCCTTCCAAAACTTTCATGCCAAAACAGTTTGAATACCTTGGGTTGTTGCGTTGGATAAACAATGGTGTGTGAATGTGTGTTGCAGTGTGTGTGGGCGTCTGGCGTGTTCGAGCTTCAAGTGCTGGAGTTCAGCAACCCTCGCGCGCGCCTCGCCAGCGGGGAGTGCTGCGGGGGCGGTGGGGGCGGCGGGGGCGGCGCCTGCGCGGCGCCCTGCCGCGCGCGCTTCACCCTCTGCCTCAAGGAGTACCAGGCGAGCGCGGGCGCGGCCGGGGGCGGCGCGGGCGCGGGCGCGGGGGGTGCCTGCTCCTTCGGCCGCGCGTCTTCACCAGCGCTCGGCGAGGATTCGTTTACACTCGCCGAGCCGCTCTACACGCTCGCGCTACCCTTCACCTTTCGCTGGACAGTGAGCGTCACCCACCACCCCATTACACGCTGCCGCTTGCCTCACTTTTTTACAAAACAAACAAACAAAATGTTTAATGAGCTGAACAAAAAGTAACAACATAAAGTAGGTAACTCTGAGCCCCAAACTAAATTAACTTGTATAACTTATGAGTTTTTCTTTGTTGCAGCGCTCCTTTACGCTTATCCTGCAGGCATTCGATGATTATAACTACACGGAACCAGGTGAGCACATTTCCGATTTCCCAGTTCCTTGACTACATCAGCAGCCCGGCCGACTGACCGTGTGTGGGTGTGTTGCAGAGGCGGGGCTGCTGGCGGAGGAGTGGTGGTCGGGCATCGTGGAGCCGGGCGCGGCGTGGCACGCGCTGCGGGGCGCGCGCGCCGCCTACCGTGTGCGCGTCACGTGCCAGCCCAACTACTACAACACCACCTGCACCACCTTCTGCCGCGCGCGCGACGACCACTTCGGACACTATGCTTGCTCTCCGCTCGGCCACAAGCGCTGCCTGCCGGGCTGGCGCGGCGACAACTGCGACATCCGTGAGTGTGCGACCAGCCCGCCGCCGACCCCCGCCCGCGTCTCTCGCTCACCCCTCGCTCTCTGTTGCAGCCGTGTGCAAGGAAGGCTGCCACCCGACGCACGGCCACTGCGACAAGCCCGGCGACTGCGAGTGAGTATCGCCCGCCCCCGTTACTTTCCGGCCCCCATCTGGCCTCCACTGACTCGCTCCCCCGCCGCTCACTTCTGACCCGCCCCCCATAGTTGCAGGCCCGGCTGGCGTGGAGAGCTGTGCGCACAGTGCGCCCCCTATCCCGGCTGCAAGCACGGCTACTGTAACGGTTCGTCCTGGGACTGCACGTGCGATACCAACTGGGGCGGCATCCTATGCGACCAGGACCTCAACTACTGCGGCACGCACGAGCCGTGCCAGCACGGCGGCACGTGCGAGAACACGGCGCCCGACCAATACCTGTGCACGTGCGCCGAGGGCTTCAGCGGGCTCGATTGCGAGCGCGCCGACCACCCGTGCGCGCCCGCACCTTGCGCGCACGGTGCCTGCGCGCTGGCGCCCGATCCGCCCGGCTTCCGCTGCGCCTGCGAGCCGGGTTGGACGGGCGCGCTCTGCGACACCGACCCCGACGACTGCGCGTCGGTGCCCTGCGCGCACGGCGCCACCTGCCGCGACCGCCTCGCCGGCTTTAGCTGCGACTGCGCTCCCGGCTGGACCGGGCCCACCTGCGAGGACGGTGAGTGCGCCGCGGAGTGCCGCTAGAGCGCAAGCGGTGGCGGGGAGCTGACCGGGCGCGTGTCTGTTGCAGACGTGGACGAGTGTGCGGCGGCGGGCGGCGCTGGCCCGTGCGTGAACGCGGCGGCGTGCGTAAACGTGGCGGGCGGGTTCAGCTGCGCGTGTCTGCCGGGCTGGGCCGGGCCCACGTGCGCGCGCAACGAGGACGACTGCGCCGGCCAATGCCTGCACGGCGCCACGTGCATCGACCTGGTGGCGGACTTCCACTGCGCGTGCGCGGCGGGCTGGGCGGGCCGCACGTGCGCGCGTGACGTGGACGAGTGCGCGCCGCGGCCATGCCGCAACGGCGGCGAGTGCCGCGACCTGCTGGCCGGCTACCGCTGCATCTGCCCCGTCGGCTTCGCGGGACACGACTGCGAGGTGCGCCTCACGGCTCCACGCTAACTGCTAACTGCACCGTTACATTATCTACTCACATGCTAACCTTGTTACTCATGTATATTTGATTAACTAATTTTATTCTCGTACACTTCGTCCTTTAACTAATTAACACACTAACAAACTTCTCTGCTCTTCTTAGCTGTCCTCGTGCGCTGGAAGATACTGTCAGGTTAGTAAACATTTAACTGAATTTAGAAAAACATACACTTGAATCATAGAAAAAGAACGGCTGATAATTAATTGATCCTGTGTTACATTACACCTATTTTTACAAGTGATCCCGAGAATTCATTACGATTCATATCTGCTTTTCTGGGGGTGGGAAGCTGAGGGTCGGTTTCGGTGGGAGTGTTAGTGAGACAGAACTCCCTACGACATGCAGAGGAAATATCTGCTGTGTCAAAGGCGGGACACGAGTGTAGGCAGAGCCTCAGCCAGTCCTCAGTCATCCTCGTACCCGTCGTCCACCCTGGGACCGGTTGCAGCCGCGCCGTCACGCTACCGCCTTTAAACACTGCAGCTGCTAAGAATGCAGGGCACATACTAGTGTTGTGCGCCTTAATACAGAACCATTCACTAGAGGGGACACACGAATTAAACCGAGTTGGTCTACTAACTCCGAGGTGGCAGCCCCGCCAGTAGACTAGGACACAGCGGGCTAATCCCTTACTTGTCTGAAAACAAACGATTCAAGAAACGAACACAATGCAAAACCGGACCGATCAATTACCGACAACCTTGAATAGCTTGTTGGAATAAGCGAACGCCTTATGACGACTATAGACTAGCTCAAGTAGAGATGGAAATGCTCAAGTACAATCTGCATATACTCGGTCTCAGTGAGATGCGCAGGAATGGCTTCAGGTAGTTACCCGAATGTTACTGAGAACATAGCGAGACTTAACTTTCCTCTATTCCGGCAAGGAGAATACAGATGACACCCGCGAATACGGCATGGGGTTCCTCCTCTCTGACGACGCAAAGAAGAGCCTCTTGGATTGGAATCCGATCTCGGAATGAATCATCACAGCTCGTTTTAACTAAATTACCGTAGTGCAATGCTACACGCCCGCAATGTCGCCCAGGAAGATGATAAGGATGACTTCTACGGCGCGCTTCACAACGCCCTGAAAAGCATACTAAAACAAGACATCATTATACTTATGGGAGACCTCGGTAGCGGTGACAACTGCTGCGAGGAACACTTGGGGATATATGACATTGGCAAGTGGAACGATAATGAAGAATGGTTTGTCGAGTTCTATCAAAACAACGACCTGGCCATCGGAAGGACTGTTCTTACACAAAGTCATTCACAAATACTCTTGGACGTATGCCCCAATGGTACTACCCGCAAACAGATCGACAACCTCGCTATTGAAGAGGAAGAAGAAGAAAGACATTTATTATACCAACAAGATACATCACAGAAACAAAATAAGCAGATGAGTAACATAATATGCACAACAACAGAAAGAAAACTAAATACACAACAGATAAAACGAATAAATAAAACAGGACCATAGATGTTGCCTGTGGTGTATAGCATCAGATGGTGAATCTCATTGCTAGATGATCGCAATAGACGGGGCTCCGACTGTTGGTTGCAGAACTGCGGCCCAAAGTAGCAACTACGCGGCCAACAAATTATACTGGGAAGGTGGCCTAAAGGTATGACGTAAGTAAAATGGACGGACCCGACACTCGCCAAAAATTCACACTAAAGCTGCGAAATCAATTCGCCGGTCTAAATTTCAACGATGACACTATAGAATCACATTAAAATGGTCTACCAGGAAACAAGCTGCAATGTGTTAGGCCACCGTACGAAAAAGCGGGACGACTGGATATCGCAGACTACTTGGAACCTTATTGAGTCGCGCAGGGAACTTCACTCGAAAATCTGAGTAACGCAAAGTGACAACGTATGAACACGTAAGAGTATCTACCGCAGCACCAGAAAATATAGGCGTATCTGGACTGACCGTATTGCTCAGCATGCACAGACAGCTGCTGACACTGTCAATCTAAGGGAGTTGTATAATGCAACTAAAACCAAAAAGGGATTTAAGAAGAAGCCCCTCCGTGGCATGGAGGGTAGACTCATCGCTACATCGGAAAGGCAGGTTCAACGCTGGCACGAGCATTTACAGGACGTCTTCCGTTTGGCATTTGAGACTTTTGCTAACAAACCGCATGCTAACATCATCGCGCCACCACAACTACTGGATATCGACATATCTCCATCAGCAAGAGAGGAAGTTGAAGCGACTATACTTTCTCTTTTTCTCAGGGCAAAGCCCCGGGACTTGATCGCGCCATTCTTTACGGATGGAACAAGTGCCAAACTATAATTAATAAATATATTAATTTTATCTTACTGATGGCCGCTGGGGTGGAAAAGTTCTGACCTGGCGACCGCGGACCGGACAACGCAACGTGGGCAGGCCTCCCACCAGATGGTCTGAAGATCCGGTTTCGGTGGCAGGGAGTCGCTGGATGCCGGCGGCACAACAACGGCTGCTTGAAAAAGCATGAAGAAGGCCTATGTACCTACTGCAGTCGGCGTCAAATGGCTGATGATGATGATTAATTTTGTCCTTTCTACTTTATTAACTATGTTAGACGTCCTATCTCCTCGTTTAGCGAGTATTTCGATCAAATGTACCTATAGAAATGGTGTTTGGTATAGGGACTAAACCACGCTCTGCTACCAACACTGTCAGACACTGAGGCTCAAAAGGGGCCTGTACAGTACTTGGCTCGTAGTAGGGAGTTGTAGTACTGGTACACTTGAGTTGAGTCTAGGTGACGTAGAAGAAGAAGAAACTCGCACCAAAAGTATGTAGTAAAAATGTATTGGTAAATCTACAGATAGGTAGAATATTGACTGTTCCTCTCTCTAGTGCAGTAAACGGTAGACTGACTTAATTATACGAAATTACCTAACAATGTAAACTGCTTAGCATGCCTAAAGCCTAAAGGTAAAACTAGGTTAAACGAGTAAGCAAAATGTGCGACGCTAGATCGTACATCTTCCAGACCGCAGAAAAATAAAGGGGAATTTACTGCAAAACATAAATAGCTATTTACAAAAGAAAGCGGTAATGCAAGTTGAGTAGAGGAGCGGTCATTACAGTTATAATACTTAAATAACATGTAGTAGCTTATTCGAAATTAAATGATGCGTTGTCCGTTCCCTTATCCCGGTGTTTAACTGGGACCTCCTGCATTTCCATGTCGTTCTTGGTGGAAGTTGTTGGTCGCCGATAAGCGCGCGCGCAGCCTTGCCCGCAGCCGCGGGTCCTCACCACCCACACGATGAACGCGAGTGCAGATGCACCTAATAGCGAGTAGATGACTATGTAATGTACCTGTTCGTCGGTCGCAGTCCTTTTGAGCGGTTTGTTTTCGGAGTCGCTTTGAAACCTTAACTTGTCATCTATTTCGGCTAGATGGGTGTGGTCGGGTTCGTATAGTTGTGTGGAACCGCCTCGTATTTTTGCACTCACTATTGCATTTATTGACGTGTTGAATTCCACAGTAGGTAAGATGAAGCCGGGATCCATTGTCAAATTGCTGTCGTGTCTGTTTTGCGAGTAGATAATCAGATTGCCTGTCTGTAGTACACAGCCCCTGGCTAGAGTTACGATGCTGGAACCTTGCAACGTATGCAGAATCAGGTCATTGTCGCACAGAGTCCTTATCGTGCATTCACCGCAGCAGATCGCGAGCCAGGTATTGAGTGTTTGTAACTCGATCCAGTCGTTCGCGCATGGGGCTTTTCTCAATGCGCATGGCAATGTCGCGTGTTGGCCTATCAGTTTTGCTTCGCACGGCGTCCTGTAGCTATCGTACAAGTTGTAAATAGGTAGCGTCGAGTGACATATGAGACTGTCAGCTGATCGTCTGGTGCATTGGTCGACATTGCGTTGAGTCATACTTAAGTAGGTACTCTTTCTGAAGTTTATTGCCAGATATTCCGCTGACGTTTCTACCCACTCTGCGTAGTTTTCCTGCAATTGTATGGGTAGGGGGATATTTTTGTAGAGTTTGAACGTTTCATCGCTTAAAAGCGGGATGTGGACTTCGAATAAGAAAAATCCGTTTGTTATTCTCCCTCTAACGTAGAGCAGTTTGTAGACGTCCTTGACTTTCTTTCGTATGTTGTCCACTGGCAAAGTTAGTGTCCGTGGTAATTGTCCGGATATTATTTCCATTTGGTGGATAAGGTTTGCCGGCGTAAGGAGATGAATATCAATGCGTCCTTTGTAAATATCCGTCAGCGTGTTGAACAGTAAGTCCTGGACTGTTCTTAAATTGTTCAATAGTAGACTTGCTGCTATTGATGACGTACTGAAGTAAGTGGTCACCATTGTCGCTTCGAGAAGTGTCTCTGTTTCGGTGACACTTGCGTTGACTTGTTGCAAGAAGTGGTTAATGGTTTGAAACTGATGATTGATGTTGTCTTCGTTTCTTTTCAATGCTTCATTTTCGAGTTGTACGATTGATGTTTGGTTTTTTATTAGCGACAAAAGATGACCTTCGTTTTCTTGTATCGCTTGGATGTCGCTCTCATATTTCGTAGCGAATCGCTGATCCAGGATACCAAAAAGGCTGTTTGCTACGTAACCGACGCCGTCGATCAGTCCACGCTTCTTCCTAGACAGATGCTTGCTGGGTTCCAAGAGGATGTCGTTGTAGTAGGTCAGCAGGCCCATCTCGTGTTTGAGTTGGGTCAACGTCGGAGTACAGTAGATTGGTTCTATACGTTTACAGACATCTTCCAAGTGTTGCAGGTAACGTTGCATCTGCTGCGTTCCTTCCCAGTAGCTTGTTAGGTTGTAGTACATCACTAGAATCCATTCGTCGTGCATAAGAGCCAACTGTCCGTGTGGATCATAGTATATGGGTCGCTCTCTTCCTAAACTAGTGATGTGTGTGGTAATCTTTGCTTGTTTGGAATCAACAGCCATGGCGTTTGATAGCAGGAATAGTGTAAGAAGGACGAGGTTCAAAAAGCCGCACGTTGACATTTTCTTCACCGACTTTGCCGCAGTAGAAGTGCCAGGAACTCGGGCACTTGTGATTGTTTCACGTTTGTCCTTTTGTGCCGCATGTCCTTGGAGATGGAAAGTCTTTTTCTCATCTTCGTTTATTGGCAACGGCGAGAGCTTGGTGACGGGTCGCTTCATAGACGTCGTTTGAGTTTTGAGTGTAGCCACTCTCACGTACCCGTCCCTCCCAGGGTGCAGTTGTGTGACTCGGGCGAGGGCCCACTTTCCTGGTGGTAGGTTATCCTCCTTTACCAGAACCACATCGCCTTCTTGTAAGTTTCGTGTGGGTTTATTCCACTTGCAGCGACTTTGTAGCTGCTGTAGATATTCGCCCGACCAATTTTTCCAGAATTGGTGAGACATGTGCTTGACGAGTTTCCAGCGTTTTCTCAAGTCGATGCGTGTGACGTCGTTGTAATCGCCGTCTGGAATGTGCATCGTAGGACTGCCGGTTAAAAAGTGACCCGGGGTCAGTCCGTTGTAAAACTCATCGGGATCTTCAGTTAGTGGGCAGAGATAGCGCGAGTTTAGGCACGCCTCTATCTTTGAGAGCAGTGTCGTAAATTCTTCAAATGTGAGCTTCTGGTCACCAAGTACACGCCGCAGGTGGTGTTTCATGGATTTGACGGCCGCTTCCCATATCCCGTTGGCGCTTGCCCATGTAGGTACGCTGAAGTGCCAAGTAACCCCCATTTTTGAGATGTTATTGAAGAAGTCGACAGTAAGCAGTTGTTGAAATTGATCGAACTCGCTGCGTAGCACTCGGGCCGCACCGACGAAGTTGGTTCCGTTGTCTGTGTAGACGTGCTTTGGTGTCCCTCTTCTTGCGCATAGGCGGTCGAAGGCAGCCAGGAACGTATCCGCCGACAAGTCAGATGCAAGTTCGATATGCACAGCTTTGGTAGCCAGACATATGAAAATCACGACGTAGCCTTTTGAAGTCGTCACTCCTCGCCCCTTGTTAATCTTTACGTCCACGTGACCAGTGTAGTCAATCCCGGTGTGCGTAAAGGGTCGAGAGGGCGTCACTCTTGGTCGAGGGAGATCGCCCATCAGTTGATGATGTTCAGTGAGGTTGTAACGATGACATCTTACGCAACGTCTTAGCAGTGTTTTGACTGCTCGATTGCCACCGATGATCCAATATTTCTGTCGTACGTGCGCTAGAGTGAGGCGCGCTCCGCCATGCAACGTCAATGCATGCGCGTGTTCGACCACTAATTCGGTGAGCCTTCCGGTATGTGGCAGAATAATCGGATTTTTTATGTTGAGTGGTAAGTCGGAGTGCTTTAGTCGCCCTCCAACACGTAGTATCCCATTTTCATCTAAGTAAGGCAGCAGCTTGAAGATCTTGCTCTTCGCGGAGACAGTCTTGTCTTTCCGTAGTTGCTTGCACTCCCCCTCAAACTCGGTTTGTTGTACGTGTTTCACAATTTGGTCAGCTGATTGATTCAGTTCCGCCGCGGATAGGTATGTTGTTTCGGGTTGCTTGCCGCGAAGTCGGTTGATAAAGCGAAACAACCAGGCAACGACCCGTAGAGCACGTGTGAAAGCGCTGCAGTTTTCGAGCAATGTGTAAATAACACTGTCTGTTCCGATTTCTCGCTTAGCGACATAGGTATTAGGTGTCACGTGTTCTTCCAACGTGGTTGCGTAACAGTCGGGTGTTGGTTTTTCACTGAATGTTTTCAAGAACTCCGGTCCTTGCCACCATAGGTTGAAGTTGACCAGTTTTCGCGGTGGCAAACCTCGCGAGGCGCAGTCAGCAGGATTTTCTTCCGATGGAACATAGCTCCAGTTGTTCGCAGGAGCGATCTCGACGATCTTTGTAACACGATTCGCGACGTACTTCTCCCATTTCGATGGCCCGCCTTGTAGCCATGCTAGAACCACCTGAGAATCACACCATAGATAGACAGCTATGTTTTTCGTACTGTCCTTCAGTGCCTTTTTTATTTTATCGATCAGCTGACTCAGTAGCAAAGCTCCACATAGTTCTAACCGTGGCAACGTGATTTTTTCGGACAGTGGTGTTACTCTAGTTTTGGCCGCAATCAGAGTTGTAGTTTGCTGACCATCGCTGTTCTTAACACGACTGTACACCACACAAGCGTAAGCTTTCTCGCTCGCGTCACAAAATCCGTGTAGTTCGATGTGGTCTTGTGTAGTGCCGATCCATCGATTAAGCTTTACTTTTCGCAGAAGTGGCAGCTCATCTTTTACCTTTTCCCACTGTACTTGTATCTCTTGCCGTAGTGTGTGGCTCCAAGTGACTGATTTTTCGCTCCATACTTGTTGGAAAAGTAGTTTGGCTGCAACTATGACGGGCGAAAACCACCCAAGGGGGTCATACAGCTTCGAGATTTGGGACAGTAGTTCACTTTTCGTCAAGTCTAGGCGTTTCTCAGTCTCAGTGTCCCAGTTCAGTCGGAAAGTGTCAGTTTGTGGACACCAACTGAGGCCTAGCGTTTTCGCTGTGTCTTCGGTTTTGAAGTCGACAGTTTTGTGCGTGGAAATCTGATCTTCGGATAGGTTTTCAAGGATGGTGCCGTTGTTGCTGGACCATTTACGCAGATTCATTCCCCCTCCTTTCAGTAACGCGATGAGGGAGTCTTTGATGCTTTTGGCAGTTTCCAACGAGTGGTGGCCACTTATTAAGTCGTCCACGTAAAAATTATGTTTCAGCACTTCAGCGGCTTCTGGGTATTTGTGGCCGTCATCGGCCGCCAACTGCTCGAGCGTTCTCATAGCGAGCCACGGCGCGCACTTAATGCCGTAGGTAACAGTGCGAAGGCTCATTTCTTGCAGTTTATTATCCGGGCCGCGCCAGATAATTTTCTGTAGGCACTGCTGATCTTCAGATAGCCAGATTGAGCGATAATGCTTCTCAATGTCTGCCGTGAAGGCATACTTGTAACTCCTCCATTTAATCAGTAGCGCTTGAATGTCCTTTTGTAAATTTGGGCCCTTGTGCATCAAATCGTTGAGGCTGGATCCAGTGCTAGTTTTTTGAGATGCATTAAAAACAACTCTCAACTTTGTAGTAGTTGATTGTTCTCGTAGAACACCATGATGCGGTAGGAAGCACTCTGTTGTGCCATTCGAGGCGACGGGTGTCATGTGACCGAGGTCGGTGTACTCATTGATAAAGTCGTTGTAACGCGAAGCTAGTAAGCCGTCCTTAGACAATCGTCGTTCCAGTTGTAAATACTGAGATATGGCAATGTTTTTCGACTTTCCCAGATTTTCCTCGTAGTTTGGAAGCATCGGCATTTTCACAATGTATTTTCCATCAGCAGCGCGTCGGGTAGTCTCCTGGTAGTACTTTTCACAGAAGTCTTCGTCAGTGGTGTCCTGGTTACTGGTCAAGATATCCTCAGTCTCCCAGAAACGTGATAACTCACTCAGGTCGGTTAGAGTTGCGTGGCACCTGAGAGTCTCAATGTTCCCCGCGTTGCCGCACAGAATCCATCCCAACTTAGTTTGTTGAGCTGTTGGGGATTGAGCATCGCCTCTGAGTACACCGCTCATAATTATGTTTGAGTAAACGTCCGCGCCGAGCAGAAGGTCGATTCCGCGCGAGACGTTAAAATCCGGATCAGCGAGCTTTAAGTTGGCCAAATGTTCCCAGTTGGGGCGTTCGAATGTTTTGTTCGGCAGGGGGTTTGTCAATTGTCTCATGACCAGTACATCAGTGTCGAAAGTGTAATCTGAGTTTGTAGATTTACACTCAAGATGTAGACAACCTCTGCAGTCGCCTGAGATGGACCCCACCCCGGATACAGTGGCAGTCACCTTTCTTCTAGAGAGGTTCAGTAGTTGCGCTGCGCTTTCGGAGATAAGATTGGCTTGTGAGCCTTGATCGAGCAGAGCCCGAAGTATTACGTAAGTCCCGTTGGAAGCCTTGACTTGGACGAGTGTAGTTGTAAGTAAAATCTCCAGCGCGTTGAAAGATGCATGATTTGTAGTCAAGTTCTGCGCGTTGGGTGATAAAGTTCCAGCCAAGGATTTGCTATCCTTCGGAGTAGACTTTTTCATGTCGTTGTGTAGCAACGTATGATGTTGCTGATCGCACTCTCTGCAAGTTTTTCGTGATGGACATTCTTCGTTCCCATGACTGTATAGACAGTTTTTGCATAGTTTGCTGCCTTGAGCGTTGAGTTTTGCGAAAGCAGTGTTTCTATCCGCGGCGTTCATTTTGATGAATTTGCGGCACTGCATCAACACGTGACTTTTGTTGCACAGAGGGCATTGGCCGAACATAACGTGATATGCTTTTGTAAAGTGGAATCGTTTGAATGCACCTTTCTTGGATGGAATGTTGCTCGCCACCGAAGGTTCTTGCTGTGAACCTGTTGATGTTCCTGTCGGAGTGTCCTTTTGTCTATTGCGCAGAGTTTCTAGCGCCATGAACTTGCTTTCCAGAAACGCCGTAAGTTCGTCGACGCTCGGTATTTCGCGGGGTTTTCGCAGCTCCTTAGTGTACTCGCTGTACGTAGTAGTGTCGAGTTTCTGTGCCATCAAGTGGGCAATCATAGGACCCCATGACTGCGTATCTATACCGATGTTGTGAAGGCCGTTCAGACATTCTATGATGACGTCGTGCAGCTTCTTTAAGTTGTTAGCGTTCGCTTGTTGTATAGACGGAATATTGAGCATAGTGTTGACATACGAAGTGAAGACGAGTCTGCGATTGTCATATCGCTGTGTCAGTATTTCCCAGCAGGACTCGTAGTTATCCGAGTTGATGTGGAGATGTCGTACCAGATTTTCAGCTTCGCCTCGCAGCTTGGACTTTAGGTGCTGCATTTTTTGAACTTTAGACAACGACGGATTCTTGTCCACAGTTTGTAGAAACAAGTCCTTGAAGGAGATCCACTGTGAATAGTCGCCAGAGAACACAGGAACGTCGAGCTTGGGTGCAGATTGCTGGTAGTGTAGATTTGACGAAAGTTTGTTGTTTATTTGCCTCTTCAGCAAGTCATACTGCTGCTCGATGTCTTCAAAACTGCGATAGTAAGATGGGTCATCGTACTCGCCGTCTAGTTCCCAGTGTAACTTGTCGATATCTGACCACTTCGATTTTAAGATGCTGAGTTGTTCCTCCAATTCCCACCTTTCACTTAATTTTTCAATATCCACCTTGGCATTAGCTCTATGCATGGCTCGGAAGTTGCGATTTTGGATGCTGATTAATCTTGCCAGATTGGCGTTTGCCACAGTTTCTTCGGCTAACTCGGCAGTCTGGGTTAGTCCCGATCTAGCACCACTTCGTGACTTTTCCTCCTGCGGTGGGTAGAGCTTGTGCGCCACCGGCGTGCTTGGTAACTCAGATTGTAAACGGGTTAGAATGTCTTGTTTTAAGTCCTCGTACAATTTCTTAGTACGAATGTAGACGTTTTCCGTAAAATATCCGTGGGATTTGTCTTCCGACTCGATGAGGATGTTGTTTCTCTCATCAAAGTCACCCCACTGATTTTCGAGAAGAATTAGCTTCTGAGTTAGATAGTCGCTTGTTTTCCTCGACGGACCATCTTTCTTGTAGTTGCTGCAGAGTTGCTTGATGTTTTCGAAGACTTCTGACTGGACCTTTAATTCTGAAGACATGGTGAACTGATGAATCACCTCCGTAGCCACAGCCAGTTGTAGAAAGTGTGTTGCGCGTAGTAGAGGTACTTGCAACGAGTATCACCGCTGAGCGACGCGTAGTAGTTTGCGCCAGAAGCTGCAGCCGTAGCAATACGTAGTCCCGCTGAGCGACGCGTAGTAGACGGCGTCAGTAGCTGCAGCAGTAGTAGTAGTAGGAGAACTGTGTTCCCACAGATCGTTTCAAGAAGTCCAACGTTCGTTGTAGCCCGATGAACTCAGTAGTGCTTGAAGTGGTCCGTGTCTCAGAATTCCCGGCGTCTCACGTGTGATATTAGCGACCTTCTCAATTAGACCGGGGCGACCCGCTTGTGGGAGACCGGTGAAACCGATTCGCTATCGACACGAGTCAACGCACGAAAAAACTGAGAGTAGTTTCGAAGGACCAATAAATGTACAGTACTTGGCTCGTAGTAGGGAGTTGTAGTACTGGTACACTTGAGTTGAGTCTAGGTGACGTAGAAGAAGAAGAAACTCGCACCAAAAGTATGTAGTAAAAATGTATTGGTAAATCTACAGATAGGTAGAATATTGACTGTTCCTCTCTCTAGTGCAGTAAACGGTAGACTGACTTAATTATACGAAATTACCTAACAATGTAAACTGCTTAGCATGCCTAAAGCCTAAAGGTAAAACTAGGTTAAACGAGTAAGCAAAATGTGCGACGCTAGATCGTACAGGGCCCTTAAATCTAACAATCTACCTAATTAACTAATTTGAGTAATCCAGTCTGTCATAGATTAAATCAAAACCAGAAAACAAGGGAAATCTGCCACAGATTAAAAAAGGTCCGCCCATACAATCAGGGTTGCCAGGTCCAGTTTTACTTCTATTCCGAACATATGGGTTTCCTGACCCAATTATGGTAATTTCATTCCGTTATTTAGAAGCGTTAATAAGCGTGATCCACGAAACAAATATTTGAGAAGATTGTTTTAGCTGAAATACTTACGTACTTACTACAACGTACGTAATTAGGTATTAACTTAGTAAAAATGGGAGTACCTACCACAGATCTATTTTGGGGTCGCTTCTATTCCTTGTATTTGTGATTTGCCATTTATGGTTGTTTTATTTTCTCTTTTGATTAATGTTTGTTTCTCATAAATAAAATAAAACTTCCAGATCCGATCCTTGTCCGAAGTGTCAATGGTGTGATGGATATTTAACAAGTGTGTGTGCGCGTAGGACGACCGCGACCACTGCGCGGGCGCGCCGTGCGCCAACGGTGCGGCGTGCTACACGGCACCCGGTGACTACTACTGCCACTGCGCGCCGGGCTGGGCCGGCCGCAACTGCACCGCCCCCACCGCCCCCGCCGCGCCCGCGCCGCCCCCGCCCGCACCCGCACCGCCCCCGCCCCCGCTCGCGCCCGCGCTCGCGCCCTGCGCCGGCTGCCGCGGCCGGTGCGTGCGCGCGCCACACGCGCCGCCGCGCTGCCTCTGCGAGCCCGGCCACGCCGGCGACTACTGCGACATGCGTCAGTATATCGATCATCATATTAAAAATATAATCTCGCTATCATACAAATCTCTAGGTTTTATTTTATTATACCTAAAGATTTAAAAAAAGACAAGAATCACAAGCAAGATACCTACTATACAAGATACCAGTCATATCTGTCTTAGAATACGCATCCAAAATATGGAATCCAAAATATAGTAAATAAGATAGATAAGAAAGCTCAAGGTCACGCAACGAGCTATGGAAAGGCTATGCTCGGAATTTCTCTACGAGATCTAATGAAATGATGAGATCCGTAGATGAACGAAAGTCGTCGACATAGCCCAGCGGATTAGTAAGTTGAAGTGGCAGTGGGCGGGGCACATAGCACGCAGAACTGATGGCCGATGGGGCCGAAAAGTTCTCGAATGGAGACCACATGTCGTCAAGCGCAGCGTAGGACGACCAGCCACAAGATGGACAGATGACCTCATCCAAGTGGCAGGAAGACGCTGGATGCAAGCCACTTCCAACCGATCTGTTTGGAAATCCATGAAGGAGGCCTATATTCAGCAGTGGACTTCTTGTGGCTGAATGATGATGATGATGAAGATAGATAAGATAAGAATATTCTTAGTAGCTACATAAAAAGAATCGAATCCCTCCAAAGAAAATTAATTATGTTTTTGTGCTTTCTTCTACGGCTTCAGGAACCATCATGAGTGTTAGGAAATTAAATCTCATACACATGTGTGTATGACATTTAATTTCTTAACACTCTGGCTTAGGCCAGAGGTAGCAGACACTGTATGTATACGTATTTGCATAAGATCGCAACATCCTGTTATTGACTCTGTTGAACTACTCGGCAAACTTCTCTTGAGGTTCCGGGCCGAGCCCGAAAAAAACGGGTAAAATTCAATATAATTTAATTTATCACTCGCTCTTATCTAGATCCTGATATAGATTTGTTCAATACAGGGGTCCACACACTAAGACGTTTAATTATTGCGCCATTCTTTACCGCCCCCGCCCCACGTCCCTTCTGTGGCCGCTGGCTTAGGTGCTCAAATATATGAGCTGTATTGTAAAAAAACATCCTTTCTAATTTATTGTTTACAATGTTTTAAACAATAAATATTTTACAACGAATTGCAGTAGTAAACCATAAATTTTAGTTCTATGGAACTGGCCCCTGCTCGTTAAATCTACACCCCTACACGTTAGTACTGATTCAGATACGTAACTCAGTATTTTCCTTGCGACAGCTATAGACGCATGCGCGTCCCTGCCGTGCTTCAACAACGCGACATGTGTCGATACGCTCGGTGACTATGTGTGTCTTTGCGCCGACGGTTGGACCGGTGAGTGTAGGCTATCCCTTCCCTAGATGTGACACTGCATTTTCGCGTGCAGATGTGTCATGCTGATGCGTGTTTGTGTGCTCAGGTTCAACGTGCGCCGTACGGGCGGCGGGGGTAGCCCTGGAGGCGGAAGCGGCGGGAGCGTGGTGCACTGGCGCATGTCTGGCGGGGGGCGGCTGCGTGCGCGCGGGGGGCGGCTGGGCATGCGCGTGCCCCGTGGGCCGCGCTGGCGCGCGCTGCGAGCTCACCGCGCCCGACGCCTGCGCTTCGCAGCCCTGCCTTCACGGCGGCCGCTGCGTGCCCGCCGGCCCGGGGGCGGGGGCGTCGTGGCTCTGCGAGTGCCCCCCGGGCCGTGCGGGCACGCGCTGCGAGCTGTCCCCACCCTGCGCGTGCCCCGCACCGGCCACGTGCGCACCGGACGCGCGATGCGTATGTCCTGTCCCGCCATCGCGCGTCGCCACACGATGTCTCGAATGTAAGTAAAAATATACGGGACGCCTAAAAAGATGAAAAAATTACTACAATTTATATCATACCGAATGCCTACGTATTGTCATTTCGCCGACCGCTTGTCAGCAGTGATCGCCGGACTGGACGGTGAGAGCGTGGCGGCCGAGCCGGTCTGGAGCCTAGACAACTTGGACGGCGCCGGCGGGGAGTGCGCGGGCGCGGGCGGGAACGCCTCCTGGTGGTGGGGCTGCAACGTGTGCTGGTGCGGGGCCGGGGGCGCGGGGGACGCGCAGTGCACGCGGCTGTGGTGCGGACTGGACGACTGCCTGGCGGCGGGCACCGGCGGGGCCGGAGGTGGGGGCGCGTGCCGGGGGGACGAGGTGTGTGTGCCGGCCGCGCCCGCGCTGTGCTTACGCGCGCCGTGCGCGGCGCCGGGCGAGTGCCGGCGCGTGTGGGCGCGCCGCGTGGCGCCGCCCGCGCTGCCCGCGCCGCCCGCGTGCTGGCCGGGCGCGCGAGCCGCGCCGCCGCAGGGCTGCGCGCGGCTGCTGCTGGAGCTGGCGCGCGAGCGGCTGGCGCGCGGCGCGCACGTGGAGCGTGCGTGCGCAGCGCTGCGGCGCGCGCTGGCTGCCACTCTGGCGCCACGCGCCGCGCCGCTCGCGCTGCTCTGCGACCTGGCGCCTGACGACGACGACGCCCTCGACCTTGCGCTGGTCAGTAAATCATTCGTGCTCTCCGATCGATATATCACGCTGAAAACGTTCAGGAACCTAATTCTCGTTCTCAGAGAAAGCTTTTGCCTTGCAGCGAAACTTTTATAGGCTGCTCGTGCAGAAGCAAAGCACACGCTTAAAATGAACAGATGTCCGTAGAAGAAAAAGAGCAGAATATCTAATATATGTAGACTCGTGTCACAGTGTTTGTTATCGAACTCCTCCGAAACCTTAGGGATAAATTTAATATTCTTTCTGGCCTCTGTAAGATGTTCCCTTGCAAAAATATTTTTTGGGTCATAGACCAATCAACCACGCATATTATTAAATACTTTTACTTTAGTTTAATACTAGATATTATGCTGAATTCCGACACTTCCTGAGCGACACTTAGGTGACCATTTCTGGTTGAATTTTATATGAAAAAAATTTTGGTTGCACACTTGGAAAAATGATGGGAGTCGTTTTTAGAATTTCTGCGCCTGAATTGCATGTTCTATACACATGTAGAGAATGTACATCACTGCTAGCTTTACTACTTAACTATGATGTTATTTTAGGTGTAACTGTCAGTTTCGTGAACCATAAACAAAAAAATAAATAAAGGCTTCACCGATTTTTAGAATTATTTTTATTTGGTGGGTCGTAGGCTTAATTAATATGGCAAAACAACGTTTGTGGGGTCAGCTAGTAACCCATAAAAATACCCATGATTTTTCAGAATGGGGAGGGGAGTCGCGTTATGTTTTATCATGGAGTCGCGCAGTGTAGTGGTTTGAGAAATGTTGAGTCCAGATGATCAATTCATGGTTATCCATAGATTGAGTGACTGAGCTTCCATTGGTTCTTGGAAGTTCTATAATATAGAACTTCCAAGAACTGCTAATACTAAGTATTACTAGTTCTTGAATTTATTTGTTTCGATTAGTCCCACATATCGAGTCTAGAAAGTATATATGTAATGTGCTGAAAGTAAATAACGTACCTACTGTTTTAACCCCGTACGTGTCGTGTGCCGCAGTGGGTGGGCGAGGAGGAGGGAGCGGCGGGCGCGGAGGCGCTGCGCGCGGCCGTGCGCGCGCTGCACGAGCTGCTGGCGCGCCGCCGCCTCGCGCAGCACGCGCTGCTCGGCGCCGCACTGCGCCTGCGCGCCGCGCCCGAGCCCGCCGCCGCGGCGCCGCCCGCCACCGCGGACGCGGCGGCAGGTCGTGCGGGCGCGGGCGCGGCGCTGGCGGGCGCGGCGGGCGCGCTGCTGGGTGCGGCGGCGCTGGGCGGCGCAGCGGCGCTGCTGCTGCGGCGGCGGCGCGCGGCGGCCGAGCGCGCGCGCTGCGACGAGGAGAAGTCAAACAACCTGCAGAACGAGGAGAACCTACGGCGCTACGCGAACCCGCTGCGGGAGGAGCCGCTGGGCGCTGCGGCGGTGGCGGCGGGCGTGGGCGCTGGAGAGGCGGGCACCGTCGCCCCCGCCCCCGCGCCGCCCGCGCTGCCGGCGCTGCCGCGCGCGCACTCGCTGTACAAGGCGCAGAACGCGGACGCGCGCAACAACACGCCGCCGCGCGCGCCCGACAAGGACTTCGCCAAGCGCGCGCTGGCGCCGCCCGAGCGCCTCACCGTGCTCGTGTGACGTCACCGCGCGGGCGTCACGTGTGATACTAGTATAGGATAGCCTAGGGACTGCGCCGTACTTAGTGCCCGCGGGGAGCGATACGCTAGACTTACGATATTTATTGCGCTCGCTCGCTACACTTACATTGCTGGTTTGTAAATATTGTACCTAGAGATCTGTAAATAATGTTGATGACTTAAAGATATTGTATTTTGTAAGTATGTATTTTTATAAAATTAATTAATGACTTAAGAACAAATTGTAAAAATGGTTGTACATTCCGAATAACTTGATCAAATGTTGCAATAAATTGCTTCTAAACTTCTTTTATTTCTTTTAATATCCTCTGTAGGACGATAAGCGAACTATTTGTCTAGTAGTTTACTGAACCGATTTTGCCAATAAAAGAGAAAACTTATCCTGATATCGGCATCATGCAGGGTTTTCTCGTGGTCCCATTATTGCAACCCGCCGTCAATCGGTCCGCCGCGTTAATCGCGAGCTGCGTTTTCAAATCGCTCACAAATCGCTCGCAAATCCTAGCGATAGGGCTCTTATGCCGGCCGCACGAGCCAAGCGAAGCGCACGGCCACTACTACCTGTTCTCGAAGCACTTCATCGTTTTTTTTGAACCCTCATAACTTGGGTTTGGATTATACCAGCTAAACGAAATTCTCGGGATGTGATGAAAATGGTGGATTCATTAAACATAAAAAGTTTCAATGGCATAGCTATTATATGTACTTTAGATTTTAGTCATATCTAGAAAACCCCGATTTCGTAACTGACTTACTCATGTCCTGAAAAGCCGAAATGTCGTATGTACACAAGCAATACAATAAATCTAAAGCTTTAAAGCAATTTTTACCCCCCACCCCCTTAAACTAGGGGATGGAAGTTTGACTTCCGCAAATTTTGATGCTAGGTCTGACAATAAATGTGGATGAAGCGAAAGTGATCTGTCAGGATTGTCGCAAATGGCAGGCCCTGTCCACAGCCTAAAAAAAAAAAAAAAAAAAAAAAAAAAAAGAGATGCTAATACAATTTCTTTCAAGATTTAAGGAACTAATAATCTATGAAGCTGAATTTACTTTGCCACAGTGTCAACAGAAAAACACTAGATGGCGTTGAATTTTTCTAAATCGCGGTATGGTAATGCCTGTGCGAAGTGTATATATTTTAAACTTTATACATATTACGACTTCGTCGAGGTTAGGTTAGGTTAGGTTAGGTTAGGTTTTTTTTTTTTTTTTTTTTTTTTTTTTTTTTTTTTTTTTTTTTTTTTTTTTTTTTTTTTTTTTTTTTTTTTTTTTTTTTTTTTTTTGGGGCACTCCGTGAAAAAATCCATCATGGACGCCAGGGAAGGGGACCCTGGCAGTGTCGGACTCCTACCGACTAAAAAAACACGAAATGCCCATCTGCTTATCCTCTAACAGGAGTCAGAGTCCTTTGGTATCATTTTTTAATGTTTGCTCTTTTCTTTTCTTTTCTTTTCTTTTCCTTTCTTTTCTTTTCTTTTATTCTTAATATTCTTAACAATAATACAGCTTTCTTTAACTTATATATAAACGAGACACAAATCCTATATACTCATATATATTATTTATATACTAATCTATATAAAATTGTGTTCTTATTTATTCTTTTTCCCTACTTTTGCTGCTATGTTGATACAGTACTTTAGAAACTTATCTCTGGTGTTCTTATCTTCTATTATATCACACAGGTTATTTTTCCTTATTTTAATGCCTAGTTCTAATTCTATATCTAACCTTTCTTTTCCATATACAGGACAGTCAGTCACAACGTGCAGGGAGCTTTCTTCTACATCAGGGTCACAGATACACGCCGGGCTCTCCTTGCACTTGAACCGGTTCAAGTACTCGGAGAACCCGCCGTGTCCCGTCAGAATCTGTACCGCAAGGTGGTTAATGGTAATGCTTTTTATTATTGGATACGCCTTTATAGCATCCGGAAAAAACGCCTTTGTCGTTGATGCTGTCTCACCTTTCTTGTATCGCTCGTTCCATTCGCCAAGCGAGGTCAAACGGATCTGTCGCTTGGCGAATGAAACTGGGCATTTGTCATAGTTGGCCTTTGTTTTGAGTTTTAGTGCAGCCTCCTTGGCCAGCTCGTCTGCCCTTTCGTTCCCCTCTAGTCCAGCATGTGCTTTGATCCAGTACAAGTTTATTGTTTTATTTTGCTGGTGTAGTTTGGCGATGTTCTTTTTTATTTCCATTGCTAGTGGATGGAGGGAGGCACTGTTAGTTACGGTCTCCAGAGCTGACCTGGAGTCGCAGTAAATACTGCAGCTTTGCTGCGCCATTTGATGAGCATACTTCGTAGCCTCCTGTAGGGCAAGCAACTCGGCCTGGTAGACCGTGCAGAAGTGGTCGAGTTTTAACTTTTTGTTTTTAATTTCACATCCATCCAACCAGATTGATATTGCAGCCCCGACCTTTCCCTCTATCTTGCTTCCGTCGGTATATATTTTTAAGCCGCCGCTGTCATGCTCTTCCACTTGTGCACGGTCCGCCAGGCAAGTGAATTCCAGTCCCACCATATGCACAGGGTGTGGTGCCTGCGCAAACGGTGTGGGTCTCTCCATCTCTCGGCCCCTTACTACCTGTTGGGAATATCCTTTCTTTGCACAGTATAGTGCAGCCGCTTCCCGGACTCTGATATCCAGCGGGAGTATTCCCGCGAGCAGCAGGGCCGAGTTCAGGGAGACTGTTCGGTATGCTTTCACGACCTTCTGCACGAAACCCCTCTGCACCGAATTGAGATGTTTTTGTACACCCAACTTGTGTGTTGCCGGTGCCCATGCACTGGCTGCGTACATGATTACTGGTTCCACCACCGCCGTGTATATGGTTCTGATCACCTCGGGATTCAGACCCCAGTGGATTTTAGCTGCTCTCTCTAGCTGTTTGTAGAGGCCTAGTGCTTTACGGCAGACATTGGCAACGTGCGTGTTAAATGTGAGTTTATTATCCACTGTGAGTCCTAAGATCTTGATTTCCTTGAACAGTTCAATGTCTACCCCACCCATGCGCAACAGTGGGGAGTCGTACTTCAATTTATTTGTTACCACCATTGCTTTGGTTTTGTGTGGTGCAAACTTAAGCTTGTTTCTGACCCCCCACTCCTGGACATGTGCGAGGGCGGCATTGGCCCGTCCCTGAATATCAGTGGCTGTTTCTCCCGAGAAGATCAGAACCACATCGTCAGCAAAAGCTTGGCAGTAGTGGTCCCTGCATTCCAGGTCTTTAAGGAGGGGGTCCAGCAGCAGGTTCCAAAACGTTGGCCCCCCCACGGAACCCTGAACACATCCCTTACTTGTAGATTTTAGGTGCTCCGCTCCGGCGTACCTCACCCTAACTCGTCTGTCCGACAGGTAGGAGTCGACCAGCCGCCTAATGTTCACCGGGCATGTCGTCTCGGCCAGTCTGCAACGAATGGCGGGCCACCACGCATTATCGAAGGCTCCCTCTATGTCAAGTGAGACTAGTGTTACCATCTTTTTGTCTTCTAGCTTTGATCGTATATATTTAATCATGACATAGAGGGAGTCCTCGGTGCCACGCTGCGGTGTAAACCCATACTGCCTATCGCTCATGCCCGGCGAGATGTGGAACCTTATCCTTCTCACCATCATCTTCTCCAATATTTTTCCAAATACAGGCAGCAGTCCGATGGGTCTGTATGATTTCGGGTGGGTATAGTCGTCCTTGCCCGGTTTTCTTAGGACCGCTATAGCGGCTTCCTTCCAGCTATCGGGAAAGTGGCTGAGGGCCAAGCATTTGTTGGCGAGTGCCAGGAGGACCTGCGGATCATTGTCGGCGACAGCTCTACATATGTCGGCAGTGAATCCATCGAGTCCTGGGGCTTTTTTGGGGTTGAAGCTTGACGCGGCCCACTGCAGCTCCGCCATGGTAAATGGGGGATCGCATGTTTCATCATGTCCCTCCCCATTTAGCATGTTGGCCGTAGCCCGCACTTGCTTGTGGTCCGCGTTATCAGTTTGAGTTTCGTCCTCCGGGTAGAATGTGTCGGCCAGCAACTTGGCCGACTCTTCATTACTAAGTGCCTCCCCGTTACCGACCAATACAACATCCTCCTCTCGTTTGGTAATCCGCCCCATGACTCGATAGATTCCATCCCACATACTCTCTCTGTCCTGCTTTTCACAGAACATCTTCCAGCTAGCAGTCTGAGCCCTCCTCACTTCACTCTCATAAGCCCCCCTTGCCCGGAGGTATTGTTCTACGACCCATGCTCGGCGAATGGGAGCTGCGCATCTTATTCGACGCTTCTTCGTCATGACCTCACTCTTGAGGCGCGTGAGTTCCTCGGTCCACCAGGGCAACCGTGTCTGCCTTCGGTCAGTGACTTTTGGAATTGATTCATCGCAAGCTGTTTGAACTGTTTTAGTGAATTTATCTACCATTTCTTCTAATTGTTTTGTGTTACTAATTCTATCTATTTCCTCTCTATTAATGTTTTCTATTGCCCAAAATTGATCGATTTTCTCATGAAATTGACCCCATTTTGCCTTTTTTGTGTTATATATCCTAGTGCTTCTTTTGATGTCAATTCCAACTGCCTTTTCCAGACTGATATCAAACACTATTGCCCTGTGGTCCGAGCTGGTCACATCCCCCAGAACCCTCCAGTTCTCCACCCGTCCGAGCATGTCCTCCGAGCAAACAGTTATATCTACGCAACTTGTGTAGTGCTTTCCACCCCTGATTGTGTCGAAGGTGGGCTCAGTGCCCTGGTTGAGTATGTGCAGATCGAGTTCGCCGACCATGCCCGCAAATGCCTCTCCTCTGTGGTCAATCTTCTCACTACCCCACCACGTGTTCCATGCATTGACGTCTCCGCCCAGCAGCAGACTAGTTGTGCCGATCTCCTTAACCACTTTTCCTATCCAGGCAAGATATGGCTCTATTGGGGCGTCTCCCTCCAGGTACATTGACACCACACCAATTTGCTTCTTCCCCGTTCTCAACTTAATGACGGTAATATTCGGGGTTGTAAGCGTTGGACAGGGTGTGATGTCCAGGCCTCCGTCGAATAGCACAATTGCAGACTTGTTGACCTTTGCAGCGCTGTTGTCGCACTGGACCACTCTTGTACCCGGATAAGTTTTGAGCCTGCCCGTGTTTCCGATATACGGCTCTTGCATAACAGCGAACGCGACCTTCCTTTTCGCTGCCTCTAATATCAGCTCGGAAGTGGCCAGCTCACTCCTCTGCAAGTTGGCCTGGATTCCAATATATCTGCTGCTGGGCGGACCGTTCTCACCAAGGACGCCCTTAGCAGTAAGCTATAGTAGACCTTGCTATAGCCTCCCACTTTTTCCTGATCGGACAGGTTTCGTCAAAGGCGTTGTGGTCCACTTTCTCTGCCTGTGCCTTTTTGCAGTTGCAGCAGGTGGGCAGCGTCCTTTCAGCCCATTGAGCACATTCACTTTTAACATGCGGTCCCCCGCAGTGGCTGCATACGTCTACCAGCTCTTGACAGAGCCGCTTCCCATGACCATACCCTAGGCAGCGCGAGCATTGCACTAGGGGGGTCTGGTCGGCGACTCTGACCCTCTGTATGTCGACGTATACAGCCCCTGCCCCCGTCAGGCGAGCCCAGATGATCGGTGAGACCCTTATTATAATGTGTTCGGTGTGGGGATTTCTTGCTCTCTTTCTGAACCTAATCTCCATTCTATTTTCAGGTTCGCTGACATCTCGCAGGAGATTCTTATTCTGGGCTCGCAGTGCTCCCAGGATGTCCTCATCGGTGTGCGTTTTAATGACTCCGAATAAAATAATTAATGGGTCCTTATTTTCCACCTCTTCCACCTGTAATAACCCTCCTGATTTCCTAATCCTCTCCTTTACTTTCCCTACCTCTTCCCGTGACCTGCATCCAACTATTACTTTCCTGTCTTTTGCCTTCCTAACCCTGTCGATCTTCGTTCCTTCCTCTTTGGCGTTTACTGTCTTTCTTATCTGCTCTAAAACCTGTTCTCCCGTCTGATTTTCGTCTTTCGATGTTATGACTATGGAGTGCATGGCTGCTGTCTCCATGGTCATACGTCTAGGGGAACCGGCCACTACACTGGCGTAGGTGGCCCTACTCTCTTCAACTACTTCTTGGTGCTTCTTTATCACATCTTTTAATTTTTTCATTTCTTCTTTATTCTCCCTTAGTAACATTTCATGTTCCTTCATTCTGTTTAGCAGTTCTCTTTCCTTAATCTCCTGTTCACTTTCCTCTGCATGACTCTGCTCCTTTTTTTGAATTTTTTCCCCTTTTCTCGGTACAGTCGTTCCTCCTTCCCTCTCCTTTTCTGCGTCTTTTACTAATTGGTAGAGGCGCTCTATCGTCCGTGTGACACCAACCTTGATGTCGCCACGGAGATTTCGCGCCTCCCCCAACTGTCTTTTGGCACTCGACAGGCACGCCCGAGCCTCCAAAGTCCTGTTTGCGTATTTTTCTTTCTTTGGTGGGGTCTCTGGGTTGTCCACCGAGTGCCGTCTTGTCCCAACCTTGGTGAAGGTTTTGTCTTTAGTTGTATTAGAGGCCTCCGGGGCCTCTAATGTCATCGGAGGGGTTTTATCTTGACCAACCTTCAAGGCCTCCCAGTCACCAATGCTGCGCCTCACTCGTGAGGTCGACGTCAGTCCGGTCTCTTGTGTTTGGGAGTCCATCTTGTCTAGGTTTTTTGGGGTATGGAACATTGTACCGGTCAGTTTCTAGTAGATTTATAATAAAAATCGATTTGTCAAATATAAAATTAAATTTGTAAAAGTTGTAAATATAGTGATAATTAATTAAATTAAAATCTGTCAATAAGTCAATAATTAATTTAAAATAAGATAAAATAGTACCGCAAGAATTTGGACCGAATGAAATTTTCGTCTCTATATAGAGTCGGCTCAACCGCTTATTAATATGACGGACTGTCCTTCGTGTGTCTACTTATTAGCTATTTAAAACTCTATGTTAGGTCCTGTCAAGTCTTATAATTATCTTAATACTAATCACTCCAATCTGTCGTATCGCAGTGTCTGCAGCACAATTACAGTTATAATTTAATGTTAAAAAAATTTTTTGTGTCTCTTTGGACCGTCCAAAAACAGGCCAGACACTCACCTTCGGGGGCCGGTGTTGCGGCACTTCCAGCAAGGTAAAAAACTTGCCGGAAGGTGGCCCGTGTGGAGGTGCTTACAAGTCAATATACAATTTATTAGTAGAAAAACCGGTTTTTTCCGGTTTTCTTAATCCAGTTAGGGTGAGACCCGAAACCGGGTTCGCAGTGTCGTGGCCTACCGGAAGCCGCGTCCCCCAGTCAAAACCGCAACCCTCTAGGCCTCCTACTCCCAGAGTTACACGCGTTTTCCCAAAATGGGGCTCGCCGCGAAGTGCTCGAGTCAAAGGTAACCGCCAAGGGTCGGTGGGGTGGCGGGGGTGGGGTGGGTGGCGGGCGAAAAAATTGCGTCCCGCGATATGAAAAGTGACTTCTGGATGTGAATCTATTGACAATAAAAGTAAAGGTTGATGTGATTTCTTAAATTTTAGTACTATAAGCGGCAAAAATTCGGAAAAATTTAGAAAAAAATCCTCACCTGAGGACACACTGAATGTATTATAATCGGCAAAAAGAAAAACTAGATATTTTTGAAGGATTTTCACCTCAGGACACGGTACACACAGTTCACTCGCGGTGCAGCACGAATAGAGTGGACGAATGGAGCGTGCGCGAGGTAGGTCTGTTTCGTGTCTGTGGAGAGGTAGAAAAAGAAACGATTTTTGAAGGTAATTTTGAATTTGGCACGGAACCCTGGAAAAATGTCTGGAAGCGCGGCTACCAACGGCGCAGGAGCACTCCGCGGCGAGAACGGCGCGACCCTGGAGGCAGGTGGGCGGTCTGCGGTTCGACTCCCGGCAATGAAAATTTGAGAATGTGAAAATGTGAAAATTTTACGTATCTGGGTCGGCTCCCGGTTTCCGACGTGCGATCCCTACCTAACTAGGTACGACTTCACGAAAAAACGATAGGTTTCTCACCCTAAACTGGATTCGAATGAAAATAAAAACAAAAATAAAAATATAAAAAACCCTCTTTCACAAAACAAAACAAAACACTCAATTTAGGCGAAAACACTGCGTCCCGCGATATGAAAAGTGACTTCTGGATGTGAATCTATTGACAATAAAAGTAAAGGTTGATGTGATTTCTTAAATTTTAGTACTATAAGCGGCAAAAATTCGGAAAAATTTAGAAAAAAATCCTCACCTGAGGACACACTGAATGTATTATAATCGGCAAAAAGAAAAACTAGATATTTTTGAAGGATTTTCACCTCAGGACACGGTACACACAGTTCACTCGCGGTGCAGCACGAATAGAGTGGACGAATGGAGCGTGCGCGAGGTAGGTCTGTTTCGTGTCTGTGGAGAGGTAGAAAAAGAAACGATTTTTGAAGGTAATTTTGAATTTGGCACGGAACCCTGGAAAAATGTCTGGAAGCGCGGCTACCAACGGCGCAGGAGCACTCCGCGGCGAGAACGGCGCGACCCTGGAGGCAGGTGGGCGGTCTGCGGTTCGACTCCCGGCAATGAAAATTTGAGAATGTGAAAATGTGAAAATTTTACGTATCTGGGTCGGCTCCCGGTTTCCGACGTGCGATCCCTACCTAACTAGGTACGACTTCACGAAAAAACGATAGGTTTCTCACCCTAAACTGGATTCGAATGAAAATAAAAACAAAAATAAAAATATAAAAAACCCTCTTTCACAAAACAAAACAAAACACTCAATTTAGGCGAAAACACTGCGTCCCGCGATATGAAAAGTGACTTCTGGATGTGAATCTATTGACAATAAAAGTAAAGGTTGATGTGATTTCTTAAATTTTAGTACTATAAGCGGCAAAAATTCGGAAAAATTTAGAAAAAAATCCTCACCTGAGGACACACTGAATGTATTATAATCGGCAAAAAGAAAAACTAGATATTTTTGAAGGATTTTCACCTCAGGACACGGTACACACAGTTCACTCGCGGTGCAGCACGAATAGAGTGGACGAATGGAGCGTGCGCGAGGTAGGTCTGTTTCGTGTCTGTGGAGAGGTAGAAAAAGAAACGATTTTTGAAGGTAATTTTGAATTTGGCACGGAACCCTGGAAAAATGTCTGGAAGCGCGGCTACCAACGGCGCAGGAGCACTCCGCGGCGAGAACGGCGCGACCCTGGAGGCAGGTGGGCGGTCTGCGGTTCGACTCCCGGCAATGAAAATTTGAGAATGTGAAAATGTGAAAATTTTACGTATCTGGGTCGGCTCCCGGTTTCCGACGTGCGATCCCTACCTAACTAGGTACGACTTCACGAAAAAACGATAGGTTTCTCACCCTAAACTGGATTCGAATGAAAATAAAAACAAAAATAAAAATATAAAAAACCCTCTTTCACAAAACAAAACAAAACACTCAATTTAGGCGAAAACACTGCGTCCCGCGATATGAAAAGTGACTTCTGGATGTGAATCTATTGACAATAAAAGTAAAGGTTGATGTGATTTCTTAAATTTTAGTACTATAAGCGGCAAAAATTCGGAAAAATTTAGAAAAAAATCCTCACCTGAGGACACACTGAATGTATTATAATCGGCAAAAAGAAAAACTAGATATTTTTGAAGGATTTTCACCTCAGGACACGGTACACACAGTTCACTCGCGGTGCAGCACGAATAGAGTGGACGAATGGAGCGTGCGCGAGGTAGGTCTGTTTCGTGTCTGTGGAGAGGTAGAAAAAGAAACGATTTTTGAAGGTAATTTTGAATTTGGCACGGAACCCTGGAAAAATGTCTGGAAGCGCGGCTACCAACGGCGCAGGAGCACTCCGCGGCGAGAACGGCGCGACCCTGGAGGCAGGTGGGCGGTCTGCGGTTCGACTCCCGGCAATGAAAATTTGAGAATGTGAAAATGTGAAAATTTTACGTATCTGGGTCGGCTCCCGGTTTCCGACGTGCGATCCCTACCTAACTAGGTACGACTTCACGAAAAAACGATAGGTTTCTCACCCTAAACTGGATTCGAATGAAAATAAAAACAAAAATAAAAATATAAAAAACCCTCTTTCACAAAACAAAACAAAACACTCAATTTAGGCGAAAACACTGCGTCCCGCGATATGAAAAGTGACTTCTGGATGTGAATCTATTGACAATAAAAGTAAAGGTTGATGTGATTTCTTAAATTTTAGTACTATAAGCGGCAAAAATTCGGAAAAATTTAGAAAAAAATCCTCACCTGAGGACACACTGAATGTATTATAATCGGCAAAAAGAAAAACTAGATATTTTTGAAGGATTTTCACCTCAGGACACGGTACACACAGTTCACTCGCGGTGCAGCACGAATAGAGTGGACGAATGGAGCGTGCGCGAGGTAGGTCTGTTTCGTGTCTGTGGAGAGGTAGAAAAAGAAACGATTTTTGAAGGTAATTTTGAATTTGGCACGGAACCCTGGAAAAATGTCTGGAAGCGCGGCTACCAACGGCGCAGGAGCACTCCGCGGCGAGAACGGCGCGACCCTGGAGGCAGGTGGGCGGTCTGCGGTTCGACTCCCGGCAATGAAAATTTGAGAATGTGAAAATGTGAAAATTTTACGTATCTGGGTCGGCTCCCGGTTTCCGACGTGCGATCCCTACCTAACTAGGTACGACTTCACGAAAAAACGATAGGTTTCTCACCCTAAACTGGATTCGAATGAAAATAAAAACAAAAATAAAAATATAAAAAACCCTCTTTCACAAAACAAAACAAAACACTCAATTTAGGCGAAAACACTGCGTCCCGCGATATGAAAAGTGACTTCTGGATGTGAATCTATTGACAATAAAAGTAAAGGTTGATGTGATTTCTTAAATTTTAGTACTATAAGCGGCAAAAATTCGGAAAAATTTAGAAAAAAATCCTCACCTGAGGACACACTGAATGTATTATAATCGGCAAAAAGAAAAACTAGATATTTTTGAAGGATTTTCACCTCAGGACACGGTACACACAGTTCACTCGCGGTGCAGCACGAATAGAGTGGACGAATGGAGCGTGCGCGAGGTAGGTCTGTTTCGTGTCTGTGGAGAGGTAGAAAAAGAAACGATTTTTGAAGGTAATTTTGAATTTGGCACGGAACCCTGGAAAAATGTCTGGAAGCGCGGCTACCAACGGCGCAGGAGCACTCCGCGGCGAGAACGGCGCGACCCTGGAGGCAGGTGGGCGGTCTGCGGTTCGACTCCCGGCAATGAAAATTTGAGAATGTGAAAATGTGAAAATTTTACGTATCTGGGTCGGCTCCCGGTTTCCGACGTGCGATCCCTACCTAACTAGGTACGACTTCACGAAAAAACGATAGGTTTCTCACCCTAAACTGGATTCGAATGAAAATAAAAACAAAAATAAAAATATAAAAAACCCTCTTTCACAAAACAAAACAAAACACTCAATTTAGGCGAAAACACTGCGTCCCGCGATATGAAAAGTGACTTCTGGATGTGAATCTATTGACAATAAAAGTAAAGGTTGATGTGATTTCTTAAATTTTAGTACTATAAGCGGCAAAAATTCGGAAAAATTTAGAAAAAAATCCTCACCTGAGGACACACTGAATGTATTATAATCGGCAAAAAGAAAAACTAGATATTTTTGAAGGATTTTCACCTCAGGACACGGTACACACAGTTCACTCGCGGTGCAGCACGAATAGAGTGGACGAATGGAGCGTGCGCGAGGTAGGTCTGTTTCGTGTCTGTGGAGAGGTAGAAAAAGAAACGATTTTTGAAGGTAATTTTGAATTTGGCACGGAACCCTGGAAAAATGTCTGGAAGCGCGGCTACCAACGGCGCAGGAGCACTCCGCGGCGAGAACGGCGCGACCCTGGAGGCAGGTGGGCGGTCTGCGGTTCGACTCCCGGCAATGAAAATTTGAGAATGTGAAAATGTGAAAATTTTACGTATCTGGGTCGGCTCCCGGTTTCCGACGTGCGATCCCTACCTAACTAGGTACGACTTCACGAAAAAACGATAGGTTTCTCACCCTAAACTGGATTCGAATGAAAATAAAAACAAAAATAAAAATATAAAAAACCCTCTTTCACAAAACAAAACAAAACACTCAATTTAGGCGAAAACACTGCGTCCCGCGATATGAAAAGTGACTTCTGGATGTGAATCTATTGACAATAAAAGTAAAGGTTGATGTGATTTCTTAAATTTTAGTACTATAAGCGGCAAAAATTCGGAAAAATTTAGAAAAAAATCCTCACCTGAGGACACACTGAATGTATTATAATCGGCAAAAAGAAAAACTAGATATTTTTGAAGGATTTTCACCTCAGGACACGGTACACACAGTTCACTCGCGGTGCAGCACGAATAGAGTGGACGAATGGAGCGTGCGCGAGGTAGGTCTGTTTCGTGTCTGTGGAGAGGTAGAAAAAGAAACGATTTTTGAAGGTAATTTTGAATTTGGCACGGAACCCTGGAAAAATGTCTGGAAGCGCGGCTACCAACGGCGCAGGAGCACTCCGCGGCGAGAACGGCGCGACCCTGGAGGCAGGTGGGCGGTCTGCGGTTCGACTCCCGGCAATGAAAATTTGAGAATGTGAAAATGTGAAAATTTTACGTATCTGGGTCGGCTCCCGGTTTCCGACGTGCGATCCCTACCTAACTAGGTACGACTTCACGAAAAAACGATAGGTTTCTCACCCTAAACTGGATTCGAATGAAAATAAAAACAAAAATAAAAATATAAAAAACCCTCTTTCACAAAACAAAACAAAACACTCAATTTAGGCGAAAACACTGCGTCCCGCGATATGAAAAGTGACTTCTGGATGTGAATCTATTGACAATAAAAGTAAAGGTTGATGTGATTTCTTAAATTTTAGTACTATAAGCGGCAAAAATTCGGAAAAATTTAGAAAAAAATCCTCACCTGAGGACACACTGAATGTATTATAATCGGCAAAAAGAAAAACTAGATATTTTTGAAGGATTTTCACCTCAGGACACGGTACACACAGTTCACTCGCGGTGCAGCACGAATAGAGTGGACGAATGGAGCGTGCGCGAGGTAGGTCTGTTTCGTGTCTGTGGAGAGGTAGAAAAAGAAACGATTTTTGAAGGTAATTTTGAATTTGGCACGGAACCCTGGAAAAATGTCTGGAAGCGCGGCTACCAACGGCGCAGGAGCACTCCGCGGCGAGAACGGCGCGACCCTGGAGGCAGGTGGGCGGTCTGCGGTTCGACTCCCGGCAATGAAAATTTGAGAATGTGAAAATGTGAAAATTTTACGTATCTGGGTCGGCTCCCGGTTTCCGACGTGCGATCCCTACCTAACTAGGTACGACTTCACGAAAAAACGATAGGTTTCTCACCCTAAACTGGATTCGAATGAAAATAAAAACAAAAATAAAAATATAAAAAACCCTCTTTCACAAAACAAAACAAAACACTCAATTTAGGCGAAAACACTGCGTCCCGCGATATGAAAAGTGACTTCTGGATGTGAATCTATTGACAATAAAAGTAAAGGTTGATGTGATTTCTTAAATTTTAGTACTATAAGCGGCAAAAATTCGGAAAAATTTAGAAAAAAATCCTCACCTGAGGACACACTGAATGTATTATAATCGGCAAAAAGAAAAACTAGATATTTTTGAAGGATTTTCACCTCAGGACACGGTACACACAGTTCACTCGCGGTGCAGCACGAATAGAGTGGACGAATGGAGCGTGCGCGAGGTAGGTCTGTTTCGTGTCTGTGGAGAGGTAGAAAAAGAAACGATTTTTGAAGGTAATTTTGAATTTGGCACGGAACCCTGGAAAAATGTCTGGAAGCGCGGCTACCAACGGCGCAGGAGCACTCCGCGGCGAGAACGGCGCGACCCTGGAGGCAGGTGGGCGGTCTGCGGTTCGACTCCCGGCAATGAAAATTTGAGAATGTGAAAATGTGAAAATTTTACGTATCTGGGTCGGCTCCCGGTTTCCGACGTGCGATCCCTACCTAACTAGGTACGACTTCACGAAAAAACGATAGGTTTCTCACCCTAAACTGGATTCGAATGAAAATAAAAACAAAAATAAAAATATAAAAAACCCTCTTTCACAAAACAAAACAAAACACTCAATTTAGGCGAAAACACTGCGTCCCGCGATATGAAAAGTGACTTCTGGATGTGAATCTATTGACAATAAAAGTAAAGGTTGATGTGATTTCTTAAATTTTAGTACTATAAGCGGCAAAAATTCGGAAAAATTTAGAAAAAAATCCTCACCTGAGGACACACTGAATGTATTATAATCGGCAAAAAGAAAAACTAGATATTTTTGAAGGATTTTCACCTCAGGACACGGTACACACAGTTCACTCGCGGTGCAGCACGAATAGAGTGGACGAATGGAGCGTGCGCGAGGTAGGTCTGTTTCGTGTCTGTGGAGAGGTAGAAAAAGAAACGATTTTTGAAGGTAATTTTGAATTTGGCACGGAACCCTGGAAAAATGTCTGGAAGCGCGGCTACCAACGGCGCAGGAGCACTCCGCGGCGAGAACGGCGCGACCCTGGAGGCAGGTGGGCGGTCTGCGGTTCGACTCCCGGCAATGAAAATTTGAGAATGTGAAAATGTGAAAATTTTACGTATCTGGGTCGGCTCCCGGTTTCCGACGTGCGATCCCTACCTAACTAGGTACGACTTCACGAAAAAACGATAGGTTTCTCACCCTAAACTGGATTCGAATGAAAATAAAAACAAAAATAAAAATATAAAAAACCCTCTTTCACAAAACAAAACAAAACACTCAATTTAGGCGAAAACACTGCGTCCCGCGATATGAAAAGTGACTTCTGGATGTGAATCTATTGACAATAAAAGTAAAGGTTGATGTGATTTCTTAAATTTTAGTACTATAAGCGGCAAAAATTCGGAAAAATTTAGAAAAAAATCCTCACCTGAGGACACACTGAATGTATTATAATCGGCAAAAAGAAAAACTAGATATTTTTGAAGGATTTTCACCTCAGGACACGGTACACACAGTTCACTCGCGGTGCAGCACGAATAGAGTGGACGAATGGAGCGTGCGCGAGGTAGGTCTGTTTCGTGTCTGTGGAGAGGTAGAAAAAGAAACGATTTTTGAAGGTAATTTTGAATTTGGCACGGAACCCTGGAAAAATGTCTGGAAGCGCGGCTACCAACGGCGCAGGAGCACTCCGCGGCGAGAACGGCGCGACCCTGGAGGCAGGTGGGCGGTCTGCGGTTCGACTCCCGGCAATGAAAATTTGAGAATGTGAAAATGTGAAAATTTTACGTATCTGGGTCGGCTCCCGGTTTCCGACGTGCGATCCCTACCTAACTAGGTACGACTTCACGAAAAAACGATAGGTTTCTCACCCTAAACTGGATTCGAATGAAAATAAAAACAAAAATAAAAATATAAAAAACCCTCTTTCACAAAACAAAACAAAACACTCAATTTAGGCGAAAACACTGCGTCCCGCGATATGAAAAGTGACTTCTGGATGTGAATCTATTGACAATAAAAGTAAAGGTTGATGTGATTTCTTAAATTTTAGTACTATAAGCGGCAAAAATTCGGAAAAATTTAGAAAAAAATCCTCACCTGAGGACACACTGAATGTATTATAATCGGCAAAAAGAAAAACTAGATATTTTTGAAGGATTTTCACCTCAGGACACGGTACACACAGTTCACTCGCGGTGCAGCACGAATAGAGTGGACGAATGGAGCGTGCGCGAGGTAGGTCTGTTTCGTGTCTGTGGAGAGGTAGAAAAAGAAACGATTTTTGAAGGTAATTTTGAATTTGGCACGGAACCCTGGAAAAATGTCTGGAAGCGCGGCTACCAACGGCGCAGGAGCACTCCGCGGCGAGAACGGCGCGACCCTGGAGGCAGGTGGGCGGTCTGCGGTTCGACTCCCGGCAATGAAAATTTGAGAATGTGAAAATGTGAAAATTTTACGTATCTGGGTCGGCTCCCGGTTTCCGACGTGCGATCCCTACCTAACTAGGTACGACTTCACGAAAAAACGATAGGTTTCTCACCCTAAACTGGATTCGAATGAAAATAAAAACAAAAATAAAAATATAAAAAACCCTCTTTCACAAAACAAAACAAAACACTCAATTTAGGCGAAAACACTGCGTCCCGCGATATGAAAAGTGACTTCTGGATGTGAATCTATTGACAATAAAAGTAAAGGTTGATGTGATTTCTTAAATTTTAGTACTATAAGCGGCAAAAATTCGGAAAAATTTAGAAAAAAATCCTCACCTGAGGACACACTGAATGTATTATAATCGGCAAAAAGAAAAACTAGATATTTTTGAAGGATTTTCACCTCAGGACACGGTACACACAGTTCACTCGCGGTGCAGCACGAATAGAGTGGACGAATGGAGCGTGCGCGAGGTAGGTCTGTTTCGTGTCTGTGGAGAGGTAGAAAAAGAAACGATTTTTGAAGGTAATTTTGAATTTGGCACGGAACCCTGGAAAAATGTCTGGAAGCGCGGCTACCAACGGCGCAGGAGCACTCCGCGGCGAGAACGGCGCGACCCTGGAGGCAGGTGGGCGGTCTGCGGTTCGACTCCCGGCAATGAAAATTTGAGAATGTGAAAATGTGAAAATTTTACGTATCTGGGTCGGCTCCCGGTTTCCGACGTGCGATCCCTACCTAACTAGGTACGACTTCACGAAAAAACGATAGGTTTCTCACCCTAAACTGGATTCGAATGAAAATAAAAACAAAAATAAAAATATAAAAAACCCTCTTTCACAAAACAAAACAAAACACTCAATTTAGGCGAAAACACTGCGTCCCGCGATATGAAAAGTGACTTCTGGATGTGAATCTATTGACAATAAAAGTAAAGGTTGATGTGATTTCTTAAATTTTAGTACTATAAGCGGCAAAAATTCGGAAAAATTTAGAAAAAAATCCTCACCTGAGGACACACTGAATGTATTATAATCGGCAAAAAGAAAAACTAGATATTTTTGAAGGATTTTCACCTCAGGACACGGTACACACAGTTCACTCGCGGTGCAGCACGAATAGAGTGGACGAATGGAGCGTGCGCGAGGTAGGTCTGTTTCGTGTCTGTGGAGAGGTAGAAAAAGAAACGATTTTTGAAGGTAATTTTGAATTTGGCACGGAACCCTGGAAAAATGTCTGGAAGCGCGGCTACCAACGGCGCAGGAGCACTCCGCGGCGAGAACGGCGCGACCCTGGAGGCAGGTGGGCGGTCTGCGGTTCGACTCCCGGCAATGAAAATTTGAGAATGTGAAAATGTGAAAATTTTACGTATCTGGGTCGGCTCCCGGTTTCCGACGTGCGATCCCTACCTAACTAGGTACGACTTCACGAAAAAACGATAGGTTTCTCACCCTAAACTGGATTCGAATGAAAATAAAAACAAAAATAAAAATATAAAAAACCCTCTTTCACAAAACAAAACAAAACACTCAATTTAGGCGAAAACACTGCGTCCCGCGATATGAAAAGTGACTTCTGGATGTGAATCTATTGACAATAAAAGTAAAGGTTGATGTGATTTCTTAAATTTTAGTACTATAAGCGGCAAAAATTCGGAAAAATTTAGAAAAAAATCCTCACCTGAGGACACACTGAATGTATTATAATCGGCAAAAAGAAAAACTAGATATTTTTGAAGGATTTTCACCTCAGGACACGGTACACACAGTTCACTCGCGGTGCAGCACGAATAGAGTGGACGAATGGAGCGTGCGCGAGGTAGGTCTGTTTCGTGTCTGTGGAGAGGTAGAAAAAGAAACGATTTTTGAAGGTAATTTTGAATTTGGCACGGAACCCTGGAAAAATGTCTGGAAGCGCGGCTACCAACGGCGCAGGAGCACTCCGCGGCGAGAACGGCGCGACCCTGGAGGCAGGTGGGCGGTCTGCGGTTCGACTCCCGGCAATGAAAATTTGAGAATGTGAAAATGTGAAAATTTTACGTATCTGGGTCGGCTCCCGGTTTCCGACGTGCGATCCCTACCTAACTAGGTACGACTTCACGAAAAAACGATAGGTTTCTCACCCTAAACTGGATTCGAATGAAAATAAAAACAAAAATAAAAATATAAAAAACCCTCTTTCACAAAACAAAACAAAACACTCAATTTAGGCGAAAACACTGCGTCCCGCGATATGAAAAGTGACTTCTGGATGTGAATCTATTGACAATAAAAGTAAAGGTTGATGTGATTTCTTAAATTTTAGTACTATAAGCGGCAAAAATTCGGAAAAATTTAGAAAAAAATCCTCACCTGAGGACACACTGAATGTATTATAATCGGCAAAAAGAAAAACTAGATATTTTTGAAGGATTTTCACCTCAGGACACGGTACACACAGTTCACTCGCGGTGCAGCACGAATAGAGTGGACGAATGGAGCGTGCGCGAGGTAGGTCTGTTTCGTGTCTGTGGAGAGGTAGAAAAAGAAACGATTTTTGAAGGTAATTTTGAATTTGGCACGGAACCCTGGAAAAATGTCTGGAAGCGCGGCTACCAACGGCGCAGGAGCACTCCGCGGCGAGAACGGCGCGACCCTGGAGGCAGGTGGGCGGTCTGCGGTTCGACTCCCGGCAATGAAAATTTGAGAATGTGAAAATGTGAAAATTTTACGTATCTGGGTCGGCTCCCGGTTTCCGACGTGCGATCCCTACCTAACTAGGTACGACTTCACGAAAAAACGATAGGTTTCTCACCCTAAACTGGATTCGAATGAAAATAAAAACAAAAATAAAAATATAAAAAACCCTCTTTCACAAAACAAAACAAAACACTCAATTTAGGCGAAAACACTGCGTCCCGCGATATGAAAAGTGACTTCTGGATGTGAATCTATTGACAATAAAAGTAAAGGTTGATGTGATTTCTTAAATTTTAGTACTATAAGCGGCAAAAATTCGGAAAAATTTAGAAAAAAATCCTCACCTGAGGACACACTGAATGTATTATAATCGGCAAAAAGAAAAACTAGATATTTTTGAAGGATTTTCACCTCAGGACACGGTACACACAGTTCACTCGCGGTGCAGCACGAATAGAGTGGACGAATGGAGCGTGCGCGAGGTAGGTCTGTTTCGTGTCTGTGGAGAGGTAGAAAAAGAAACGATTTTTGAAGGTAATTTTGAATTTGGCACGGAACCCTGGAAAAATGTCTGGAAGCGCGGCTACCAACGGCGCAGGAGCACTCCGCGGCGAGAACGGCGCGACCCTGGAGGCAGGTGGGCGGTCTGCGGTTCGACTCCCGGCAATGAAAATTTGAGAATGTGAAAATGTGAAAATTTTACGTATCTGGGTCGGCTCCCGGTTTCCGACGTGCGATCCCTACCTAACTAGGTACGACTTCACGAAAAAACGATAGGTTTCTCACCCTAAACTGGATTCGAATGAAAATAAAAACAAAAATAAAAATATAAAAAACCCTCTTTCACAAAACAAAACAAAACACTCAATTTAGGCGAAAACACTGCGTCCCGCGATATGAAAAGTGACTTCTGGATGTGAATCTATTGACAATAAAAGTAAAGGTTGATGTGATTTCTTAAATTTTAGTACTATAAGCGGCAAAAATTCGGAAAAATTTAGAAAAAAATCCTCACCTGAGGACACACTGAATGTATTATAATCGGCAAAAAGAAAAACTAGATATTTTTGAAGGATTTTCACCTCAGGACACGGTACACACAGTTCACTCGCGGTGCAGCACGAATAGAGTGGACGAATGGAGCGTGCGCGAGGTAGGTCTGTTTCGTGTCTGTGGAGAGGTAGAAAAAGAAACGATTTTTGAAGGTAATTTTGAATTTGGCACGGAACCCTGGAAAAATGTCTGGAAGCGCGGCTACCAACGGCGCAGGAGCACTCCGCGGCGAGAACGGCGCGACCCTGGAGGCAGGTGGGCGGTCTGCGGTTCGACTCCCGGCAATGAAAATTTGAGAATGTGAAAATGTGAAAATTTTACGTATCTGGGTCGGCTCCCGGTTTCCGACGTGCGATCCCTACCTAACTAGGTACGACTTCACGAAAAAACGATAGGTTTCTCACCCTAAACTGGATTCGAATGAAAATAAAAACAAAAATAAAAATATAAAAAACCCTCTTTCACAAAACAAAACAAAACACTCAATTTAGGCGAAAACACTGCGTCCCGCGATATGAAAAGTGACTTCTGGATGTGAATCTATTGACAATAAAAGTAAAGGTTGATGTGATTTCTTAAATTTTAGTACTATAAGCGGCAAAAATTCGGAAAAATTTAGAAAAAAATCCTCACCTGAGGACACACTGAATGTATTATAATCGGCAAAAAGAAAAACTAGATATTTTTGAAGGATTTTCACCTCAGGACACGGTACACACAGTTCACTCGCGGTGCAGCACGAATAGAGTGGACGAATGGAGCGTGCGCGAGGTAGGTCTGTTTCGTGTCTGTGGAGAGGTAGAAAAAGAAACGATTTTTGAAGGTAATTTTGAATTTGGCACGGAACCCTGGAAAAATGTCTGGAAGCGCGGCTACCAACGGCGCAGGAGCACTCCGCGGCGAGAACGGCGCGACCCTGGAGGCAGGTGGGCGGTCTGCGGTTCGACTCCCGGCAATGAAAATTTGAGAATGTGAAAATGTGAAAATTTTACGTATCTGGGTCGGCTCCCGGTTTCCGACGTGCGATCCCTACCTAACTAGGTACGACTTCACGAAAAAACGATAGGTTTCTCACCCTAAACTGGATTCGAATGAAAATAAAAACAAAAATAAAAATATAAAAAACCCTCTTTCACAAAACAAAACAAAACACTCAATTTAGGCGAAAACACTGCGTCCCGCGATATGAAAAGTGACTTCTGGATGTGAATCTATTGACAATAAAAGTAAAGGTTGATGTGATTTCTTAAATTTTAGTACTATAAGCGGCAAAAATTCGGAAAAATTTAGAAAAAAATCCTCACCTGAGGACACACTGAATGTATTATAATCGGCAAAAAGAAAAACTAGATATTTTTGAAGGATTTTCACCTCAGGACACGGTACACACAGTTCACTCGCGGTGCAGCACGAATAGAGTGGACGAATGGAGCGTGCGCGAGGTAGGTCTGTTTCGTGTCTGTGGAGAGGTAGAAAAAGAAACGATTTTTGAAGGTAATTTTGAATTTGGCACGGAACCCTGGAAAAATGTCTGGAAGCGCGGCTACCAACGGCGCAGGAGCACTCCGCGGCGAGAACGGCGCGACCCTGGAGGCAGGTGGGCGGTCTGCGGTTCGACTCCCGGCAATGAAAATTTGAGAATGTGAAAATGTGAAAATTTTACGTATCTGGGTCGGCTCCCGGTTTCCGACGTGCGATCCCTACCTAACTAGGTACGACTTCACGAAAAAACGATAGGTTTCTCACCCTAAACTGGATTCGAATGAAAATAAAAACAAAAATAAAAATATAAAAAACCCTCTTTCACAAAACAAAACAAAACACTCAATTTAGGCGAAAACACTGCGTCCCGCGATATGAAAAGTGACTTCTGGATGTGAATCTATTGACAATAAAAGTAAAGGTTGATGTGATTTCTTAAATTTTAGTACTATAAGCGGCAAAAATTCGGAAAAATTTAGAAAAAAATCCTCACCTGAGGACACACTGAATGTATTATAATCGGCAAAAAGAAAAACTAGATATTTTTGAAGGATTTTCACCTCAGGACACGGTACACACAGTTCACTCGCGGTGCAGCACGAATAGAGTGGACGAATGGAGCGTGCGCGAGGTAGGTCTGTTTCGTGTCTGTGGAGAGGTAGAAAAAGAAACGATTTTTGAAGGTAATTTTGAATTTGGCACGGAACCCTGGAAAAATGTCTGGAAGCGCGGCTACCAACGGCGCAGGAGCACTCCGCGGCGAGAACGGCGCGACCCTGGAGGCAGGTGGGCGGTCTGCGGTTCGACTCCCGGCAATGAAAATTTGAGAATGTGAAAATGTGAAAATTTTACGTATCTGGGTCGGCTCCCGGTTTCCGACGTGCGATCCCTACCTAACTAGGTACGACTTCACGAAAAAACGATAGGTTTCTCACCCTAAACTGGATTCGAATGAAAATAAAAACAAAAATAAAAATATAAAAAACCCTCTTTCACAAAACAAAACAAAACACTCAATTTAGGCGAAAACACTGCGTCCCGCGATATGAAAAGTGACTTCTGGATGTGAATCTATTGACAATAAAAGTAAAGGTTGATGTGATTTCTTAAATTTTAGTACTATAAGCGGCAAAAATTCGGAAAAATTTAGAAAAAAATCCTCACCTGAGGACACACTGAATGTATTATAATCGGCAAAAAGAAAAACTAGATATTTTTGAAGGATTTTCACCTCAGGACACGGTACACACAGTTCACTCGCGGTGCAGCACGAATAGAGTGGACGAATGGAGCGTGCGCGAGGTAGGTCTGTTTCGTGTCTGTGGAGAGGTAGAAAAAGAAACGATTTTTGAAGGTAATTTTGAATTTGGCACGGAACCCTGGAAAAATGTCTGGAAGCGCGGCTACCAACGGCGCAGGAGCACTCCGCGGCGAGAACGGCGCGACCCTGGAGGCAGGTGGGCGGTCTGCGGTTCGACTCCCGGCAATGAAAATTTGAGAATGTGAAAATGTGAAAATTTTACGTATCTGGGTCGGCTCCCGGTTTCCGACGTGCGATCCCTACCTAACTAGGTACGACTTCACGAAAAAACGATAGGTTTCTCACCCTAAACTGGATTCGAATGAAAATAAAAACAAAAATAAAAATATAAAAAACCCTCTTTCACAAAACAAAACAAAACACTCAATTTAGGCGAAAACACTGCGTCCCGCGATATGAAAAGTGACTTCTGGATGTGAATCTATTGACAATAAAAGTAAAGGTTGATGTGATTTCTTAAATTTTAGTACTATAAGCGGCAAAAATTCGGAAAAATTTAGAAAAAAATCCTCACCTGAGGACACACTGAATGTATTATAATCGGCAAAAAGAAAAACTAGATATTTTTGAAGGATTTTCACCTCAGGACACGGTACACACAGTTCACTCGCGGTGCAGCACGAATAGAGTGGACGAATGGAGCGTGCGCGAGGTAGGTCTGTTTCGTGTCTGTGGAGAGGTAGAAAAAGAAACGATTTTTGAAGGTAATTTTGAATTTGGCACGGAACCCTGGAAAAATGTCTGGAAGCGCGGCTACCAACGGCGCAGGAGCACTCCGCGGCGAGAACGGCGCGACCCTGGAGGCAGGTGGGCGGTCTGCGGTTCGACTCCCGGCAATGAAAATTTGAGAATGTGAAAATGTGAAAATTTTACGTATCTGGGTCGGCTCCCGGTTTCCGACGTGCGATCCCTACCTAACTAGGTACGACTTCACGAAAAAACGATAGGTTTCTCACCCTAAACTGGATTCGAATGAAAATAAAAACAAAAATAAAAATATAAAAAACCCTCTTTCACAAAACAAAACAAAACACTCAATTTAGGCGAAAACACTGCGTCCCGCGATATGAAAAGTGACTTCTGGATGTGAATCTATTGACAATAAAAGTAAAGGTTGATGTGATTTCTTAAATTTTAGTACTATAAGCGGCAAAAATTCGGAAAAATTTAGAAAAAAATCCTCACCTGAGGACACACTGAATGTATTATAATCGGCAAAAAGAAAAACTAGATATTTTTGAAGGATTTTCACCTCAGGACACGGTACACACAGTTCACTCGCGGTGCAGCACGAATAGAGTGGACGAATGGAGCGTGCGCGAGGTAGGTCTGTTTCGTGTCTGTGGAGAGGTAGAAAAAGAAACGATTTTTGAAGGTAATTTTGAATTTGGCACGGAACCCTGGAAAAATGTCTGGAAGCGCGGCTACCAACGGCGCAGGAGCACTCCGCGGCGAGAACGGCGCGACCCTGGAGGCAGGTGGGCGGTCTGCGGTTCGACTCCCGGCAATGAAAATTTGAGAATGTGAAAATGTGAAAATTTTACGTATCTGGGTCGGCTCCCGGTTTCCGACGTGCGATCCCTACCTAACTAGGTACGACTTCACGAAAAAACGATAGGTTTCTCACCCTAAACTGGATTCGAATGAAAATAAAAACAAAAATAAAAATATAAAAAACCCTCTTTCACAAAACAAAACAAAACACTCAATTTAGGCGAAAACACTGCGTCCCGCGATATGAAAAGTGACTTCTGGATGTGAATCTATTGACAATAAAAGTAAAGGTTGATGTGATTTCTTAAATTTTAGTACTATAAGCGGCAAAAATTCGGAAAAATTTAGAAAAAAATCCTCACCTGAGGACACACTGAATGTATTATAATCGGCAAAAAGAAAAACTAGATATTTTTGAAGGATTTTCACCTCAGGACACGGTACACACAGTTCACTCGCGGTGCAGCACGAATAGAGTGGACGAATGGAGCGTGCGCGAGGTAGGTCTGTTTCGTGTCTGTGGAGAGGTAGAAAAAGAAACGATTTTTGAAGGTAATTTTGAATTTGGCACGGAACCCTGGAAAAATGTCTGGAAGCGCGGCTACCAACGGCGCAGGAGCACTCCGCGGCGAGAACGGCGCGACCCTGGAGGCAGGTGGGCGGTCTGCGGTTCGACTCCCGGCAATGAAAATTTGAGAATGTGAAAATGTGAAAATTTTACGTATCTGGGTCGGCTCCCGGTTTCCGACGTGCGATCCCTACCTAACTAGGTACGACTTCACGAAAAAACGATAGGTTTCTCACCCTAAACTGGATTCGAATGAAAATAAAAACAAAAATAAAAATATAAAAAACCCTCTTTCACAAAACAAAACAAAACACTCAATTTAGGCGAAAACACTGCGTCCCGCGATATGAAAAGTGACTTCTGGATGTGAATCTATTGACAATAAAAGTAAAGGTTGATGTGATTTCTTAAATTTTAGTACTATAAGCGGCAAAAATTCGGAAAAATTTAGAAAAAAATCCTCACCTGAGGACACACTGAATGTATTATAATCGGCAAAAAGAAAAACTAGATATTTTTGAAGGATTTTCACCTCAGGACACGGTACACACAGTTCACTCGCGGTGCAGCACGAATAGAGTGGACGAATGGAGCGTGCGCGAGGTAGGTCTGTTTCGTGTCTGTGGAGAGGTAGAAAAAGAAACGATTTTTGAAGGTAATTTTGAATTTGGCACGGAACCCTGGAAAAATGTCTGGAAGCGCGGCTACCAACGGCGCAGGAGCACTCCGCGGCGAGAACGGCGCGACCCTGGAGGCAGGTGGGCGGTCTGCGGTTCGACTCCCGGCAATGAAAATTTGAGAATGTGAAAATGTGAAAATTTTACGTATCTGGGTCGGCTCCCGGTTTCCGACGTGCGATCCCTACCTAACTAGGTACGACTTCACGAAAAAACGATAGGTTTCTCACCCTAAACTGGATTCGAATGAAAATAAAAACAAAAATAAAAATATAAAAAACCCTCTTTCACAAAACAAAACAAAACACTCAATTTAGGCGAAAACACTGCGTCCCGCGATATGAAAAGTGACTTCTGGATGTGAATCTATTGACAATAAAAGTAAAGGTTGATGTGATTTCTTAAATTTTAGTACTATAAGCGGCAAAAATTCGGAAAAATTTAGAAAAAAATCCTCACCTGAGGACACACTGAATGTATTATAATCGGCAAAAAGAAAAACTAGATATTTTTGAAGGATTTTCACCTCAGGACACGGTACACACAGTTCACTCGCGGTGCAGCACGAATAGAGTGGACGAATGGAGCGTGCGCGAGGTAGGTCTGTTTCGTGTCTGTGGAGAGGTAGAAAAAGAAACGATTTTTGAAGGTAATTTTGAATTTGGCACGGAACCCTGGAAAAATGTCTGGAAGCGCGGCTACCAACGGCGCAGGAGCACTCCGCGGCGAGAACGGCGCGACCCTGGAGGCAGGTGGGCGGTCTGCGGTTCGACTCCCGGCAATGAAAATTTGAGAATGTGAAAATGTGAAAATTTTACGTATCTGGGTCGGCTCCCGGTTTCCGACGTGCGATCCCTACCTAACTAGGTACGACTTCACGAAAAAACGATAGGTTTCTCACCCTAAACTGGATTCGAATGAAAATAAAAACAAAAATAAAAATATAAAAAACCCTCTTTCACAAAACAAAACAAAACACTCAATTTAGGCGAAAACACTGCGTCCCGCGATATGAAAAGTGACTTCTGGATGTGAATCTATTGACAATAAAAGTAAAGGTTGATGTGATTTCTTAAATTTTAGTACTATAAGCGGCAAAAATTCGGAAAAATTTAGAAAAAAATCCTCACCTGAGGACACACTGAATGTATTATAATCGGCAAAAAGAAAAACTAGATATTTTTGAAGGATTTTCACCTCAGGACACGGTACACACAGTTCACTCGCGGTGCAGCACGAATAGAGTGGACGAATGGAGCGTGCGCGAGGTAGGTCTGTTTCGTGTCTGTGGAGAGGTAGAAAAAGAAACGATTTTTGAAGGTAATTTTGAATTTGGCACGGAACCCTGGAAAAATGTCTGGAAGCGCGGCTACCAACGGCGCAGGAGCACTCCGCGGCGAGAACGGCGCGACCCTGGAGGCAGGTGGGCGGTCTGCGGTTCGACTCCCGGCAATGAAAATTTGAGAATGTGAAAATGTGAAAATTTTACGTATCTGGGTCGGCTCCCGGTTTCCGACGTGCGATCCCTACCTAACTAGGTACGACTTCACGAAAAAACGATAGGTTTCTCACCCTAAACTGGATTCGAATGAAAATAAAAACAAAAATAAAAATATAAAAAACCCTCTTTCACAAAACAAAACAAAACACTCAATTTAGGCGAAAACACTGCGTCCCGCGATATGAAAAGTGACTTCTGGATGTGAATCTATTGACAATAAAAGTAAAGGTTGATGTGATTTCTTAAATTTTAGTACTATAAGCGGCAAAAATTCGGAAAAATTTAGAAAAAAATCCTCACCTGAGGACACACTGAATGTATTATAATCGGCAAAAAGAAAAACTAGATATTTTTGAAGGATTTTCACCTCAGGACACGGTACACACAGTTCACTCGCGGTGCAGCACGAATAGAGTGGACGAATGGAGCGTGCGCGAGGTAGGTCTGTTTCGTGTCTGTGGAGAGGTAGAAAAAGAAACGATTTTTGAAGGTAATTTTGAATTTGGCACGGAACCCTGGAAAAATGTCTGGAAGCGCGGCTACCAACGGCGCAGGAGCACTCCGCGGCGAGAACGGCGCGACCCTGGAGGCAGGTGGGCGGTCTGCGGTTCGACTCCCGGCAATGAAAATTTGAGAATGTGAAAATGTGAAAATTTTACGTATCTGGGTCGGCTCCCGGTTTCCGACGTGCGATCCCTACCTAACTAGGTACGACTTCACGAAAAAACGATAGGTTTCTCACCCTAAACTGGATTCGAATGAAAATAAAAACAAAAATAAAAATATAAAAAACCCTCTTTCACAAAACAAAACAAAACACTCAATTTAGGCGAAAACACTGCGTCCCGCGATATGAAAAGTGACTTCTGGATGTGAATCTATTGACAATAAAAGTAAAGGTTGATGTGATTTCTTAAATTTTAGTACTATAAGCGGCAAAAATTCGGAAAAATTTAGAAAAAAATCCTCACCTGAGGACACACTGAATGTATTATAATCGGCAAAAAGAAAAACTAGATATTTTTGAAGGATTTTCACCTCAGGACACGGTACACACAGTTCACTCGCGGTGCAGCACGAATAGAGTGGACGAATGGAGCGTGCGCGAGGTAGGTCTGTTTCGTGTCTGTGGAGAGGTAGAAAAAGAAACGATTTTTGAAGGTAATTTTGAATTTGGCACGGAACCCTGGAAAAATGTCTGGAAGCGCGGCTACCAACGGCGCAGGAGCACTCCGCGGCGAGAACGGCGCGACCCTGGAGGCAGGTGGGCGGTCTGCGGTTCGACTCCCGGCAATGAAAATTTGAGAATGTGAAAATGTGAAAATTTTACGTATCTGGGTCGGCTCCCGGTTTCCGACGTGCGATCCCTACCTAACTAGGTACGACTTCACGAAAAAACGATAGGTTTCTCACCCTAAACTGGATTCGAATGAAAATAAAAACAAAAATAAAAATATAAAAAACCCTCTTTCACAAAACAAAACAAAACACTCAATTTAGGCGAAAACACTGCGTCCCGCGATATGAAAAGTGACTTCTGGATGTGAATCTATTGACAATAAAAGTAAAGGTTGATGTGATTTCTTAAATTTTAGTACTATAAGCGGCAAAAATTCGGAAAAATTTAGAAAAAAATCCTCACCTGAGGACACACTGAATGTATTATAATCGGCAAAAAGAAAAACTAGATATTTTTGAAGGATTTTCACCTCAGGACACGGTACACACAGTTCACTCGCGGTGCAGCACGAATAGAGTGGACGAATGGAGCGTGCGCGAGGTAGGTCTGTTTCGTGTCTGTGGAGAGGTAGAAAAAGAAACGATTTTTGAAGGTAATTTTGAATTTGGCACGGAACCCTGGAAAAATGTCTGGAAGCGCGGCTACCAACGGCGCAGGAGCACTCCGCGGCGAGAACGGCGCGACCCTGGAGGCAGGTGGGCGGTCTGCGGTTCGACTCCCGGCAATGAAAATTTGAGAATGTGAAAATGTGAAAATTTTACGTATCTGGGTCGGCTCCCGGTTTCCGACGTGCGATCCCTACCTAACTAGGTACGACTTCACGAAAAAACGATAGGTTTCTCACCCTAAACTGGATTCGAATGAAAATAAAAACAAAAATAAAAATATAAAAAACCCTCTTTCACAAAACAAAACAAAACACTCAATTTAGGCGAAAACACTGCGTCCCGCGATATGAAAAGTGACTTCTGGATGTGAATCTATTGACAATAAAAGTAAAGGTTGATGTGATTTCTTAAATTTTAGTACTATAAGCGGCAAAAATTCGGAAAAATTTAGAAAAAAATCCTCACCTGAGGACACACTGAATGTATTATAATCGGCAAAAAGAAAAACTAGATATTTTTGAAGGATTTTCACCTCAGGACACGGTACACACAGTTCACTCGCGGTGCAGCACGAATAGAGTGGACGAATGGAGCGTGCGCGAGGTAGGTCTGTTTCGTGTCTGTGGAGAGGTAGAAAAAGAAACGATTTTTGAAGGTAATTTTGAATTTGGCACGGAACCCTGGAAAAATGTCTGGAAGCGCGGCTACCAACGGCGCAGGAGCACTCCGCGGCGAGAACGGCGCGACCCTGGAGGCAGGTGGGCGGTCTGCGGTTCGACTCCCGGCAATGAAAATTTGAGAATGTGAAAATGTGAAAATTTTACGTATCTGGGTCGGCTCCCGGTTTCCGACGTGCGATCCCTACCTAACTAGGTACGACTTCACGAAAAAACGATAGGTTTCTCACCCTAAACTGGATTCGAATGAAAATAAAAACAAAAATAAAAATATAAAAAACCCTCTTTCACAAAACAAAACAAAACACTCAATTTAGGCGAAAACACTGCGTCCCGCGATATGAAAAGTGACTTCTGGATGTGAATCTATTGACAATAAAAGTAAAGGTTGATGTGATTTCTTAAATTTTAGTACTATAAGCGGCAAAAATTCGGAAAAATTTAGAAAAAAATCCTCACCTGAGGACACACTGAATGTATTATAATCGGCAAAAAGAAAAACTAGATATTTTTGAAGGATTTTCACCTCAGGACACGGTACACACAGTTCACTCGCGGTGCAGCACGAATAGAGTGGACGAATGGAGCGTGCGCGAGGTAGGTCTGTTTCGTGTCTCAGGACACGGTACACACAGTTCACTCGCGGTGCAGCACGAATAGAGTGGACGAATGGAGCGTGCGCGAGGTAGGTCTGTTTCGTGTCTCAGGACACGGTACACACAGTTCACTCGCGGTGCAGCACGAATAGAGTGGACGAATGGAGCGTGCGCGAGGTAGGTCTGTTTCGTGTCTCAGGACACGGTACACACAGTTCACTCGCGGTGCAGCACGAATAGAGTGGACGAATGGAGCGTGCGCGAGGTAGGTCTGTTTCGTGTCTCAGGACACGGTACACACAGTTCACTCGCGGTGCAGCACGAATAGAGTGGACGAATGGAGCGTGCGCGAGGTAGGTCTGTTTCGTGTCTCAGGACACGGTACACACAGTTCACTCGCGGTGCAGCACGAATAGAGTGGACGAATGGAGCGTGCGCGAGGTAGGTCTGTTTCGTGTCTCAGGACACGGTACACACAGTTCACTCGCGGTGCAGCACGAATAGAGTGGACGAATGGAGCGTGCGCGAGGTAGGTCTGTTTCGTGTCTCAGGACACGGTACACACAGTTCACTCGCGGTGCAGCACGAATAGAGTGGACGAATGGAGCGTGCGCGAGGTAGGTCTGTTTCGTGTCTCAGGACACGGTACACACAGTTCACTCGCGGTGCAGCACGAATAGAGTGGACGAATGGAGCGTGCGCGAGGTAGGTCTGTTTCGTGTCTCAGGACACGGTACACACAGTTCACTCGCGGTGCAGCACGAATAGAGTGGACGAATGGAGCGTGCGCGAGGTAGGTCTGTTTCGTGTCTCAGGACACGGTACACACAGTTCACTCGCGGTGCAGCACGAATAGAGTGGACGAATGGAGCGTGCGCGAGGTAGGTCTGTTTCGTGTCTCAGGACACGGTACACACAGTTCACTCGCGGTGCAGCACGAATAGAGTGGACGAATGGAGCGTGCGCGAGGTAGGTCTGTTTCGTGTCTCAGGACACGGTACACACAGTTCACTCGCGGTGCAGCACGAATAGAGTGGACGAATGGAGCGTGCGCGAGGTAGGTCTGTTTCGTGTCTCAGGACACGGTACACACAGTTCACTCGCGGTGCAGCACGAATAGAGTGGACGAATGGAGCGTGCGCGAGGTAGGTCTGTTTCGTGTCTCAGGACACGGTACACACAGTTCACTCGCGGTGCAGCACGAATAGAGTGGACGAATGGAGCGTGCGCGAGGTAGGTCTGTTTCGTGTCTGAGGACACACTGAATGTATTATAATCGGCAAAAAGAAAAACTAGATATTTTTGAAGGATTTTCACCTCAGGACACGGTACACACAGTTCACTCGCGGTGCAGCACGAATGGTTAGGTTAGGTTAGGTTAGGTTAGGTTAGGTTAGGTTAGGTTAGGTTAGGTTAGGTTAGGTTAGGTTAGGTTAGGTTAGGTTAGGTTAGGTTAGGTTAGGTTAGGTTAGGTTAGGTTGGGGTGCGATGCCAGATAACCTCCTCGTTTGCCCGCGCTGCTGCCGTTCTACTTGATTCTTTGAATCCGGTAGAAAGACAGTGGCAAAGGCTGGTGCACCCTGGGCGTTGGTCGGTAACTTCTCTCTATGAGATCTTGCTGGCTAACGGCGAATAATCTGGCAGGGATGGTCGTCTGGGCCCTGACTTGTCAGGTCAGGTCACTCAGACGGGGCATACCACCCACTCTACTTTTAGAGTGGTGTTCTGTGTGCGATAGTACATCGTAATCCCAACGTACCGGGACCGAGGGTCTTGCCTTAACCGGCCGGACCGCGAGGAGACAACCTCTATAATAAATCCTCAACTCTCGGCGCTGGGGCAACGCGGCGTCGGGATGCTCGAAAGAGCGGCTGGGGAGTTCATCAGTCATTAGCGGCCAACCCTGGGATACCGCCCGCCCTCCCAGTGGTATTAGGGTTATCTTGGGTACAGGGATCTCTGCCCGGATTGACGATTATTTCTCCCATACTCGTGGGAACAAAATGGAAAGCCTTAAAACCCCCCCCCAAAGTAAAAATGACGAAGATAGGGAGACTGCCGCGGGTAGTTTTGCTGTTCCTGATACTGATACCAGCAGTGTTGGGAACAGCAAGGTCGCGGCAACAAAGGTGAGGCGACGGAATGCTGTCGCCTCGGGAAGTGCGCTCCTTTTAGAGAGCGATTACGACTCCGACACGTCACAGGTGTCGATGATGTCAGTGACCTCGGCGGGGTCACAAGGACGGAAACGTGCCCTCCCAGCGTCGGCAGCTGGCCCGGTCTCTTCCAAGAGGCCAAGAGCGAAGCGAGCCGTGGCTGCGGAGAACTCCGCCACTGAGGAGGATCCCCTGGACCTGGACCTCACTGGTGCCCCACCAGACACCAGATCCACTAGATGTCTGCCAACCGCAGATGAACTGGCGGAGGAGATGCGGGCGCAGCCAACGGCGGACTTAGGGTCCCGAATGCTGGAAAAGCTGGCCGTCGTCGAGAATGTGGCCGCCAAGTCCCGCAACCTGAAGGGCAGCTTTGTGCGGGAGTTGCGCCTGGCAGCCCGAATCGGGAGAGCGGTGACTGAGGAGCTTGCTCAACGCACTCAGGCGTCGACATCAAATGAGAGGCTGGAGAGCGAGAACGCACAACTGCGTTCGAAACTTGCCAGCCTCGAGAAGAAAATGTCCGACATGGCGGCAGACCTCGAGCGCCTCCGGCAGAGCAAAAGTGCCCCCCCCCTTACCTCTGCACCGGGCAGCGGTGGCCAGCCCCTGTCCATGAGCCAGGTGTCTGCCCTGATGGACGAGAAGCTGGCGCGCTTTGCCGCTGAAATCTTCCCGGATAGGGCAATCCGCCCTCCGCTCGGAAGAAAAGCGGTCCCGGTCGAGCAGGCGGCATCTGCAGCGATTGCCCCGGCAAAAAAGAAGGGTGGACGGAGGAAAAAGGCCCAGCGTCTTCCACCACCTCCAGCTCCGCTGCCAGCAGTGCCCTCAGGCTCAGAGACGGCCTCCAACCAGCCTTCTACAGCGGACAGGTCCTGGGCCACAGTGGCCGCCACAAAGAAGCCGGCTGGGAATAAAAAAGCACCCGGGAAGGCAGCACCCGCGAAAAAAAAACCTCCTGTTAAGCCAAAACCAGCGCGACTGCCCTCGTCAGCGGCCATCACGCTGACGGTGCCCGAAGGGTCAGACGTCACTTACGCCCAGGTGATGTCTACCGCCAGGACACGGGTGAAACTGGCGGACTGCGGCATCAAGGAGGTCCGCCAAAAGAAAGCGATGACGGGAGGACTTGTCCTCGAGATCGGCGGGCCCGAGTGCGCAACAAAGGCTGACCAGCTGGCCGGACGCCTGACTGCGGCTCTCGCCGACCTCGGGGTGAAGGTCGTGCGTCCGGTCAAAACCGGCGAGTTGAGGGTGATGGGGCTGGACGAGTCCATCACCCCGGAGGAGGTTGCAGCTGCGATCGCTGAAGCGGGGGCGTGTAGCGCTGACCAGATTAAGGTCGGAGCGATACGTCACTCCGCCCGCCGGCTGGGGACGGTATGGGTTCGGTGCCCGCTCGCGGCTGTCCGCAAAGTCGTGGCAGCTCCCCGGCTGCTCGTAGGCGGATGGATCTCCGCACGGGTCGAGGCTCTGGCCGCACGGACCCTGCAATGTTTCCGGTGCCTCGAGGCTGGGCATGTCCGCAGCCAGTGTCCAAACACGGAGGACCGGAGCATGCGTTGCTACGCGTGCGGAGAGCCCGGCCACAAGGCAAGGGCGTGCACCGCCCAGGCCTTCAAGTGCCCGCTTTGTGCCGACCTCGGCCGGCCTTCGGACCACCGGCTGGGCGGCAAGCAATGCGCTCCCCCCAAGAAGGGCAAGGGCAGGAAGAGAGGAATGCAGGATCCTCTCCCGCTAGAACCCAAAGAGGCGGGGCCGGCCGTGCTGAGCCAACCGGGCAATAGCCCGCCGGAGGCCATGGAGGCCTTGCCTTTAAGCCCCTAAAGATGCTTCAGGGCAATCTGAATCACTGCCGCGGGGCGCAGGACCTGCTACTGCAGACCCTTGCGGAGTGGCAGATTGCTCTGGCAGTAGTCGCAGAGCCCTATAGTGTTCCAAATCATCCTCGATGGTTTGGTGACGACGGGGGCTCTGTGGCTGTCTTTTGGGGAGGAGGTGATTCGGCTCCGCCGTGCTCACTGCTGGAGAAGGGGCAGGGCGTTGTAGCAGTTCAATGGGGGCCTCTGGCCGTCGTTGGCTGTTATGTGTCACCTAACATAAGCCTCGCTCTGTACGAGGCCTACCTGGACGGAGTCGCGGCGTGTGTCCGCCGATGCCAGCCTCGCCCGGTCATTGTCGTGGGCGACTTCAATGCCCACGCACGTGCCTGGGGCGGGCCCCGGGATGATGCTAGAGGAGAGACTGTCCTTGAGTGGGCGGCTAGTCTTGACCTCAGGCTCCTGAACCGGGGTTCCGTCAGCACGTGCGTGAGGTGGCAGGGCGAGTCAGTCGTCGATCTGTCCTGGGCAAATACTGCGGCCTCCGGCGTGGTTTCGGGCTGGCGAGTGGCGGAGGAGTTTGTCACTCTGTCCGACCATCGGCATATCTTGGTCGACATCGAGCTGGGATCTCCCAACAGCCGACAGACTCGAGACAGTGGCCGCGCCAGGCGCTGGGCCCTCAAAAAGCTGGACCGGGACCTGCTCTGCACCGCCGCTACCACAGCGGCTTGGTCCGAGTTGCCTGACTCTCCTAACCCGGAAACGGAGACAGCCTGGTTCAGGGAGGCCATGACCGCCATCTGCGACGCGTCGATGCCCCGTACCAGGCCCACGGACCGTCGGGGGACGTACTGGTGGTCGGAGGAGTTGGCCCGGCTGCGCTCGGCGTGCCTGCGTGCCCGACGGCTCTACACCAGGACCCGGAGACGACGCCAAGCCACGGAGACGGAGAAAGCCGCGGCCTACCTGCCGTACCGACAGGCCACAATGGCGCTCCAAATCGCTGTGTCGAACGCCAAGCTCAGGGCCTGGGAAGAGCTCCTAGAGCTGTTAAATGGAGACCCATGGGGGCGCTCGTACAAAACTGTACTGGGCAAGCTCAGACCGTGGGTTCCTCCGTTGACGGAGACGCTCGACCCGGGTCTTGTGGCAAGAGCCATAGACACCCTCTTTCCGAGGATCGAGGACACCGATGACTCGGCGGTGGCGGTCACCGCCCCCTGGACAGAGGACCTAGACGTGGACAAAGAGGAGCTAGACCGGGCCGTGAAGCGGTTGGCGGCGCGGAATACCGCCCCGGGCCCTGACGGGATACCGGGCCGCGCCTGGGTTCTGGCCCTGGGCGCCTTGGGGGACCGACTGCGACATCACTTCAGCTGCTGCCTCCGCACCGGGACCTTTCCCTCCGACTGGAAGCGGGCGCGACTAGTCCTCCTGCGGAAAGAGGGAAGGGCCATGGACTCTCCCTCTGCGTATCGGCCGATATGTCTCCTGGACGAGGCGGGGAAACTCCTCGAGCGGGTACTGGCAGAGCGCCTCACGCTCCATCTGCGGGGCGTCGGTCCGGACTTGTCGGACTGCCAGTTCGGCTTCCGGCATGGGCGCTCCACGGTGGATGCCATCTTCCGAGTGCGCTCAGTCGCTGAGGAGGCGGTGTCCCGGGGCAGGGTGGTGTTGGCTGTAAGCCTTGATATTGTCAACGCGTTTAACTCCCTGCCCTGGAGCGCAATTAGAGCGGCGCTGATCCGTCACCGGATCCCCCCGTACCTCCGGGCCATTGTCGGAGACTATTTGCGCGATCGGACCATTGAATATGTTGGTCGAGATGCGGAGGTCCATCAGCGGGAGATGTACTGCGGTGTTCCCCAGGGCTCAGTTCTCGGACCGCTGCTCTGGAATCTCGCCTACGACGTGGTCCTCCGCATTGCACTCCCCAGCGACGTGAGTGTCGTCTGTTACGCGGACGATACGCTGGTTCTGGCAGAAGGGGAGGGCTTTGAGCGGACCACTCGGCTTGCCGAGACCGGAGTGGCCTGCGTTGTGCGCAAGATCCGGGAGCTGGGCCTTGAGGTGGCACCCCACAAGACGGAGGCTTTGTGGTTCCACGATCTCCCACGGGGCGAGGAACCACCGATCTCGAACGTTTGCGTGGGTGGCGCCGTAGTGCAAACAAAGCGGTACATGAAGTACCTAGGTGTCGTTTTGGACGGCAGGTGGGAGTTTGTCGAGCATTTCGACCGCCTGGTCCCCCGGATCGATAAGGTAGCGGGTGCTTTGCACCGGATCCTGCCAAATCTCGGGGGGCCTAGGGAGAGCGTTCGCCGACTCTACGCGGGGGTAGTGCGGTCAATCGCCCTGTACGGAGCCCCACTATGGGCTGACCGGCTGTCCGGCGACCCACGCTGCAAGGGCAAGCTCAAGCCTGTGCAGCGCCGGATGGCAATTAGAGTTGCGCGAGGTTACCGCACAATCTCGTTTGATGCGGCAACGGTTTTGGCACGGTTTCCGCCCCTGGATATCCTGGCAGATATGGACGCGAGGGTGTACCACCAACTCCGCGACATTCGCCGACGGGAGGAAGCCGTGCTACCCAGGGCGGTCGAAATGCTACGGCAGGTCGAACACCGGCGAGCACGGTGCGAGTGGCGACAGCGGCTCCGAGAGCCTCGGAGCGCCAACAAGCGGACGGTTGGTGCGATTTTGCCAAACTTTGGCAAATGGTACCATCGGGAGTACGGGAGCGTCACGTTCCGGCTTACGCAGGTGCTCACTGGACACGGCTGCTTCAGTGAGTACCTGAATAGGATCGGACGCGAAGAGTCGGCGCGATGTCATCACTGCGCTGCGGACTGCGACGACGCGCAGCACACTCTTGAAGTGTGTCCGGCGTGGCAGTCTGAGCGCGGTGACCTGGTGGCCCAGATTGGCGGCAACCTCGCGCTGTCCGCCGTGGTGGCGGCCATGTTGGAGAGCGAGGAAAACTGGAAAGCCGTTACCTCCTTCTGCGAAGTCGTAATGACCCAGAAGGAGGAAGCCGAGCGAGGACGCGAAAGGGCTGATCCCGCTCGAAGACGGAGCCGAAGACGCGACGGCAACAGCCGCCGTCAGCCAGGCCCACAAGCCCAGTAGTCCGGGCAAATAATAGGACTACGAGAAGGCGGAGCGCGGGAGCGCCTGCCGCTCCAGCCCTGTAGTCTCGGGCTTAGAATAGAGCTACGGTATCCCCTGCCTGTCGTAAGAGGCGACTGAAAGGGGGCTTGGAGTCGTGGGCGGTGAGAGTGGGGGCTCGATCCGCCCATCCAAACGGCTCCGGGAAGTCGGTGGTGTGTGGTGGCTGCACACTGCCGTAAAGAAGCCGTGCCGCAGGCTTGCCTGCAAGCGATGGGTGCCGCAATGCACAGTGCCAGGGGGCCTCGAGCTGTTGTTCGCTTACGAGTTGCCGGGGCTCCCTTATTATGCGCAGCGAGGGCCACCGGGGGGGTTTTAGTTGGTAAAAATCCAACATAACCCGGCTTTCCCCCCAGAAAGTCGGGTATCTTTTTAGAAGATTTCCCCCCCGTCAACAAAAAAAAAAAAAAAAAAAAAAAAAGGTTAGGTTAGGTTAGGTTAGGTTAGGTTTTTTTTTTTTTTTTTCTGTACTCTGGTAGCAGAGTCATTGTTCTATGAGGGAGTTATTTAGATTATTACGGTTATTCTTGTTTGGGTTGAGCAAGTAGTTGGTTTAGTGCGACTTTGCTAATTGATACAAAGCGCGTTTTACATAAGAGTTTGTTGGTAGATGGTGAGATAAGTCAGTGATTAGTTAGAAGTAGGAGTAGTAAGTGAAAAAGAGTTAAGTAAGTTAGAGAGATTAAAATTGTGAGAAAGAGAATAAGTGTAGATAGTTTTTATATTTTCTTATTTGTTATATTCTTTAAGGTTATTTACAATTGTTGTAATTAAAAGTTCAAATGATTGAATTGCTCCTTCTTTGGCAAGAAGGGCTGAGATTATGTATGGTTCATTTATATTTAGATAAGCGCAGGTTTGCTCATGTCTGAGCCTCTCTGCACAGAATCGTGGGCACTCACGCACCAAGTGGTCCATCGTTTGGACAGTGTGCGCGTCGCAGTTGCACTTGTCGGTCGCGGATATCTTAAACCGATGAAGGTAATGTCGGTGATATCCGTGACCGGTGAGCACCTGTGTTAGTTGGAAGGAGTGCCCCACGGCTTTATATAGCTCTTGAATGTGAGATAAGTCTGGAAGCCAACCTCGCGTGTAGGCCCCCTTGGATGAGTTAATATACCTGTCATTGTGTATATGTTTGTGTAGAGATTTGGTGTTCTTTTTGACGTAGCTGATTGGGAACTTAGTGTAAATTGGAGCTCGATGTGAGGAGGCAGCGCCCTTAGCGGCCTCGTCCGCTGCTTCATTACCAGCAAGGCCAGCGTGTGCCTTCACCCACACGAACTCCACGGAACCGGAATGTAGTCGGAGAAGGGTGTGTATATTGGTGACAAACGAGTTAGTGGATTCTCTGTTCTCTAGCTCCTGTAAGGCCGAGTGACTGTCTGATAGGATGGTGACAGCAGGTATCTCATTGTCGTACGCCCACATGACCGCCTGTTCGATGGCAAGCAACTCCGCCTGAAAGACGGTGCAGCTGTCATGTAGTTTCAGTTTCCGGATGATAGGTAAACTATTGGGATTTTGAATGACGTAAGCTGCACCGACCTTTCCGCTATCCAGCTTACTGCCATCGGTGTAAATGCGGGTCCGTTCAGGCGGGCATAAGTCGTTGATCTCCTGCTCAGTGTAGACCTTGCTGAATTCTATTGCTGCCCGTTCAGCCGGATGTGGTAGATCTTGGGGGGGTGTTGGTCGCTGCAGTTCGATATCTGAAGGAAGGTATGGGCAGTGTCCCGAAAGCTTAGTACGCTCGGTAACACACACCTCCTTAACCTTCAGATCCAAGGGCGTGAACTGAGCCAGAGCGATTGCTGCGTTGGTGGAGATGGTGCGAAAGCCTTTTATAGTTTTAATAGCGAAGCCGCGTTGTAGGGAAAGCAATTTGTTTTGAACTTTTTTAAACTTTACAGCATCACCCCATATGCCAGCTGCGTAAGTGATTATTGGCTGTATGACTTGATTGTAGATGGTGGAGATGTTTTCACTGTGAACGCCCCAAGTGGGGCGTACGAATTTGCAAAGGGTCCGGTAGATCTTGAGTGCTTTACAGGTGATGTATTCTGCATGTTTAACGAAAGTTAGGTTTTGGTCTAATATTAAGCCGAGGAGTTTTATTTCAGGCACAAATGTTAAGAGCTGACCGCGGTGAATGATTTTAGCCTTACGTGCACTTGGAGTAAATCCGATGAGCTGCGTTTTGGAAGGTCCAAACGCCAGCTTAGCATCCTCCCCCCAGGATGTTATGGTTTCTAGGGCGCCATTCGTAATACTCTCCAGCTCTGGTATATCATCTGCAGTGCACACGAGGAGGACGTCATCTGCGTATGCCTGCAGTCGGCAGCCGGGTGGAAGGTCCGCCTCAAAGAGTTCGTCTAGAATGATGTTCCATAAGCTCGGGCCGCAGACCGAGCCCTGGACACATCCTCGGGTCGTAGTTTTGGATGAGGTTGCGTCTGCATAATTTAATGTGACCTGTCTATTTTCCAGATAGTTTCGGATGAGGCAGTACAGATTTTTGGGGCAGTTCACAGCCTGGAGTCGCTGAAGGAGTTTTGGCCACCATGCGTTATCAAACGCCCCTTTGATGTCCAAAGACACTGCAGCCACAAGCTTCCTGTCATCACGGGCGGCTTTTATGGTCGATACTGCGTGGTTCAGGGCGTCAACTGTAGAAGTCTGTGCTTTGAAGCCGTACTGATTGGGATTATGGTGTCCGGTAACATTTAAGTGGTGGGTTAATCTCCTAGTGACCAGTTTCTCCATTAGTTTCCCGAACACACTGATTAGTCCAATAGGTCGGTAGGCTGACGCATCCGTGTAGGAATCCTTGTTTGGCTTGGGGACCGTTATTGCCTGAGCCATTTTCCAGCAAGTCGGAAAGAATGCCAAAGTTAAGCAACGATTTATGAGTCGGGTAATGAGATCCGAGTAGGTGGAGCAAAACTGTGAGACAATGTCCGCGGTAAGATGGTCTGGTCCGGGTGCCTTATTTGGGTTCATACTCTGAGCACAGGATAATATCTCAGTCGATGCAAATGGTGTGTCGTCCGGGGTGTCAGGGGTGAGTTTACTAAGTTTTCTGGTTATTCTATGGGATTCTGTGGTGTCAGGTGTGTCATCATTGTAAAATTTTTGAAGAAGGCGTTCTGCTGTGTCTACACTGTCTGTACTATGTACACCGTCGAAGGTCAGTGTGGTCGCCGGTTTAGGTGGAGGTGCGCGACTGAGAAGTCTATTTGTGAGTGACCATACATTCTCCTTGTGTTGAAGAGAGCAGAACTCGCGAAAGTTTGTGGTTGAGGCCCTTTTGATGGCTTCCGCATAGGCAGCTTTTGCTTCGGCTCTTTCCTGTAGAATGGTTTCAAGCGGTTGGCCAGTGCGTGCCAATCTCTGAATACGATGGTGAAGGCGGATGACTGTCTGTTTTAGTTCCTCCAGCTCCTCACTCCACCATGGATTGTATTTATCTCTGTTAAGTTTTCTCGGTAGGACTTTGTTGCAGGTTTTCTGAATAGTGTTTGTTAGGGTTTTTACAAATTTATCTATGTCATCCGGATTTAACGATTCTATGTCAGCTTGTAACAGGTTGGTGTGTTCAATGTTATGTTGAAGTTCCTCAGTGAAATGTTCCCAGTTGGCGTTCTTGGTGGAGTAGAGGAATGTCGATCTCTTTTTGGCCTTTCTGACCTCTGACTGGTCACAAAGCAGCGTGAATTCAATAGCGCGATGGTCCGATGATGGGCATGCGTCAAGCTTGACCTGCCAGTCGTCAATCAGGGGAACCAGAGAGTCGGATACCATAGTGAGGTCGATGATAGAGGTCCTTCTAACGCCATGTGTGACCGTTTCGAATGTAGGAATCGTACCCGAGTTGCACAATACTAAGCCGTTCGAGGTAATTAAATTGACAACAGCGTTGCCCCTGCGGCTCGCAGATGGCGACCCCCATAGAGGATGCCAGCCATTAAAATCGCCTCCAACAACGACGTCGGTGTCATAGTGGCTCTGGAGAAGAAGGTCGAGCTTTGAAACTGTGTTTGATTCGTCTAAGTCTGGTTCAACGTAAACGGAGGCAATAATTATTTTACGCTGTCTAATATTTAATTGAATAACACTTAAGTTGGAGGAAGAATGTTTTGTCAGGCCCAGAGCGGCTCCGAGACCAGCCCTGACCACTATGCAAGCTTTGACGCGGGCTCCATTCGAGACTTGAAAGACCTCATAGCCTGGGATGTTACGGACTGTATTATTATCTTTGTTAGTATAGGGCTCTGTGATGAGGGCAATTGGATAATCGTGCTTAACGAAAAACTGTATGAACTCGTGGTGCCACGCGTAAGAGCGGCCCACATTACACTGGAGAAATTTAATGTTGTTTGGGTTGGAGGTAGACGGAACTGGTGCGAAGTTACTCCCCATAGTCTGTGCGTGAACGGACAGCATTGTTCATGCTGATGAATCGGGGGCACGTAACAGACGTGGCGCTGTGGGCAGTATCTTTGCCGGAGACGTTTCGTTTTTCGTGGTGGGCATTGCAGTTGAAGCAGGAGAGTTTGGAGGGGTCGTCCTTAACCGGGCATTCCTTATATGCGTGTTGAGTTGAGGAGCAGTGGGAGCAAGTGGAGGCGGTCTCCTTACACCATTTCTTTGTATGACCGTATTGTAGACACCGATAACACTGCAGAACCGGGACGTAGTTCTCAACGTGGACCCTCTGGTGGTCCACATTGAGCTTACCAGCATCAATGATGGACCGCCAGAGAGCAGGGCTGGCGGTGTAAGCAGCGTTGTAGAGCTTTGGGTTCCTGTTTCCGCGCTTGAACTTCAGCTGGAGGTCCTCAGGTGTGTTATTCTTAACACAGTCATTTTGGGTTCGGAGAATGGTGGTGAGAGTCTCAGGTGTGATATCGCCATTTACTCCTTTTATCATAATCATCGGTTGAAGTTTTTTAGAGGGTTCTGCTTCGATCTCCGATGAGGGGCTTATTTTGTCAAGGGTCACCTGCATGTGTTCCGGTTTGTTGAACTCTACTCTAAGTTTATTGTGGGAAACTGGTTTGACATTGAGGGGGGCGAAATTGGTGTCACGGAAGGTAATGCTCTTCTGCCATGCAGAGATAGTTTCGGAGCTGTTAGTGGCATGTTTAGCAGACACGATGATGGACGGCTTGTAGGGAGGCGGGCGGAGTTGGACCGACGACACCGAGGGAGTCGAGGCGACCTTGGCGTATGATGGCTGACCTGTAGCAGCAGCAGGAGGCGGCGGAGGTGCTTGAATGATCGGCGTGGGCAACTTAATTGCCTTGATTTCCTCCCTGATGCACTCCCTAATGGTCGCCTTGATTTCCTCGGCGTTAGTAGGAGTGGTAGATGGTATTGGGGAAAGAGTCACGATCCGCTCGATCTTGTCAACGCTAGCAAGGATTTCGGTCTTGATTTCCTTCTTGAGGTTCCCCGAGCGACCAACAGCATCTCGGATAACCCCAAGAAGGGCACCGATCTCCCCTCCCGAGTCCCTATTGGCTTGTGGCACCGGGGCGGTCGTTGCGAAAGCGGGCATTATAGTGGACACAAGGTCTTGGGAGCCATATCTAAGCGGGGGCATCGAACCAGAGGAGTCCATATCGTCGCTCGTCCTCAGACAGGATGTCGAGCCAAGCGGCGATCTCAGCATTCTGATAAAACGGCGTCAACAGCTAAAAATGTAGTTTTTACTTCTCCAGAAAAGACCTCGAGGTAAAGGTATCGACCAAGGGTCGGTGGGGCGGGGCGGCGGGGTGGGTGGCGGGCAAAAATCGGGGGTGTCCCGCGATGTCAGCGGTGGTGTTTTATATGAGAACGGGTGAGTTTCGGAAAAGCTATGGAGTAAAAATTTTGAAAAATGAGGAAAATTATGTGTTTTTATTTAATTACTCGAAAAATACTGAATCTAATCTTATTCTGTTTTCAGGGGCGGATAGCTGGGAGTGAGACGCTTACAAAAAGGTGCGGCACGAGCAGGTAAGTGAAATTTTCAGAATTAGTTTTTCGGTGGTTAGGTTAGGTTAGGTTAGGTTAGGTTAGGTTAGGTTAGGTTAGGTTAGGTTAGGTTAGGTTAGGTTAGGTTAGGTTAGGTTAGGTTAGGTTAGGTTAGGTTAGGTTAGGTTAGGTTAGGTTAGGTTAGGTTAGGTTAGGTTAGGTTAGGTTAGGTTAGGTTAGGTTAGGTTAGGTTAGGTTAGGTTAGGTTAGGTTAGGTTAGGTTAGGTTAGGTTAGGTTAGGTTAGGTTAGGTTAGGTTAGGTTAGGTTAGGTTAGGTTAGGTTAGGTTAGGTTAGGTTAGGTTAGGTTAGGTTAGGTTAGGTTAGGTTAGGTTAGGTTAGGTTAGGTTAGGTTAGGTTAGGTTAGGTTAGGTTAGGTTAGGTTAGGTTAGGTTAGGTTAGGTTAGGTTAGGTTAGGTTAGGTTAGGTTAGGTTAGGTTAGGTTAGGTTAGGTTAGGTTAGGTTAGGTTAGGTTAGGTTAGGTTAGGTTAGGTTAGGTTAGGTTAGGTTAGGTTAGGTTAGGTTAGGTTAGGTTAGGTTAGGTTAGGTTAGGTTAGGTTAGGTTAGGTTAGGTTAGGTTAGGTTAGGTTAGGTTAGGTTAGGTTAGGTTAGGTTAGGTTAGGTTAGGTTAGGTTAGGTTAGGTTAGGTTAGGTTAGGTTAGGTTAGGTTAGGTTAGGTTAGGTTAGGTTAGGTTAGGTTAGGTTAGGTTAGGTTAGGTTAGGTTAGGTTAGGTTAGGTTAGGTTAGGTTAGGTTAGGTTAGGTTAGGTTAGGTTAGGTTAGGTTAGGTTAGGTTAGGTTAGGTTAGGTTAGGTTAGGTTAGGTTAGGTTAGGTTAGGTTAGGTTAGGTTAGGTTAGGTTAGGTTAGGTTAGGTTAGGTTAGGTTAGGTTAGGTTAGGTTAGGTTAGGTTAGGTTAGGTTAGGTTAGGTTAGGTTAGGTTAGGTTAGGTTAGGTTAGGTTAGGTTAGGTTAGGTTAGGTTAGGTTAGGTTAGGTTAGGTTAGGTTAGGTTAGGTTAGGTTAGGTTAGGTTAGGTTAGGTTAGGTTAGGTTAGGTTAGGTTAGGTTAGGTTAGGTTAGGTTAGGTTAGGTTAGGTTAGGTTAGGTTAGGTTAGGTTAGGTTAGGTTAGGTTAGGTTAGGTTAGGTTAGGTTAGGTTAGGTTAGGTTAGGTTAGGTTAGGTTAGGTTAGGTTAGGTTAGGTTAGGTTAGGTTAGGTTAGGTTAGGTTAGGTTAGGTTAGGTTAGGTTAGGTTAGGTTAGGTTAGGTTAGGTTAGGTTAGGTTAGGTTAGGTTAGGTTAGGTTAGGTTAGGTTAGGTTAGGTTAGGTTAGGTTAGGTTAGGTTAGGTTAGGTTAGGTTAGGTTAGGTTAGGTTAGGTTAGGTTAGGTTAGGTTAGGTTAGGTTAGGTTAGGTTAGGTTAGGTTAGGTTAGGTTAGGTTAGGTTAGGTTAGGTTAGGTTAGGTTAGGTTAGGTTAGGTTAGGTTAGGTTAGGTTAGGTTAGGTTAGGTTAGGTTAGGTTAGGTTAGGTTAGGTTAGGTTAGGTTAGGTTAGGTTAGGTTAGGTTAGGTTAGGTTAGGTTAGGTTAGGTTAGGTTAGGTTAGGTTAGGTTAGGTTAGGTTAGGTTAGGTTAGGTTAGGTTAGGTTAGGTTAGGTTAGGTTAGGTTAGGTTAGGTTAGGTTAGGTTAGGTTAGGTTAGGTTAGGTTAGGTTAGGTTAGGTTAGGTTAGGTTAGGTTAGGTTAGGTTAGGTTAGGTTAGGTTAGGTTAGGTTAGGTTAGGTTAGGTTAGGTTAGGTTAGGTTAGGTTAGGTTAGGTTAGGTTAGGTTAGGTTAGGTTAGGTTAGGTTAGGTTAGGTTAGGTTAGGTTAGGTTAGGTTAGGTTAGGTTAGGTTAGGTTAGGTTAGGTTAGGTTAGGTTAGGTTAGGTTAGGTTAGGTTAGGTTAGGTTAGGTTAGGTTAGGTTAGGTTAGGTTAGGTTAGGTTAGGTTAGGTTAGGTTAGGTTAGGTTAGGTTAGGTTAGGTTAGGTTAGGTTAGGTTAGGTTAGGTTAGGTTAGGTTAGGTTAGGTTAGGTTAGGTTAGGTTAGGTTAGGTTAGGTTAGGTTAGGTTAGGTTAGGTTAGGTTAGGTTAGGTTAGGTTAGGTTAGGTTAGGTTAGGTTAGGTTAGGTTAGGTTAGGTTAGGTTAGGTTAGGTTAGGTTAGGTTAGGTTAGGTTAGGTTAGGTTAGGTTAGGTTAGGTTAGGTTAGGTTAGGTTAGGTTAGGTTAGGTTAGGTTAGGTTAGGTTAGGTTAGGTTAGGTTAGGTTAGGTTAGGTTAGGTTAGGTTAGGTTAGGTTAGGTTAGGTTAGGTTAGGTTAGGTTAGGTTAGGTTAGGTTAGGTTAGGTTAGGTTAGGTTAGGTTAGGTTAGGTTAGGTTAGGTTAGGTTAGGTTAGGTTAGGTTAGGTTAGGTTAGGTTAGGTTAGGTTAGGTTAGGTTAGGTTAGGTTAGGTTAGGTTAGGTTAGGTTAGGTTAGGTTAGGTTAGGTTAGGTTAGGTTAGGTTAGGTTAGGTTAGGTTAGGTTAGGTTAGGTTAGGTTAGGTTAGGTTAGGTTAGGTTAGGTTAGGTTAGGTTAGGTTAGGTTAGGTTAGGTTAGGTTAGGTTAGGTTAGGTTAGGTTAGGTTAGGTTAGGTTAGGTTAGGTTAGGTTAGGTTAGGTTAGGTTAGGTTAGGTTAGGTTAGGTTAGGTTAGGTTAGGTTAGGTTAGGTTAGGTTAGGTTAGGTTAGGTTAGGTTAGGTTAGGTTAGGTTAGGTTAGGTTAGGTTAGGTTAGGTTAGGTTAGGTTAGGTTAGGTTAGGTTAGGTTAGGTTAGGTTAGGTTAGGTTAGGTTAGGTTAGGTTAGGTTAGGTTAGGTTAGGTTAGGTTAGGTTAGGTTAGGTTAGGTTAGGTTAGGTTAGGTTAGGTTAGGTTAGGTTAGGTTAGGTTAGGTTAGGTTAGGTTAGGTTAGGTTAGGTTAGGTTAGGTTAGGTTAGGTTAGGTTAGGTTAGGTTAGGTTAGGTTAGGTTAGGTTAGGTTAGGTTAGGTTAGGTTAGGTTAGGTTAGGTTAGGTTAGGTTAGGTTAGGTTAGGTTAGGTTAGGTTAGGTTAGGTTAGGTTAGGTTAGGTTAGGTTAGGTTAGGTTAGGTTAGGTTAGGTTAGGTTAGGTTAGGTTAGGTTAGGTTAGGTTAGGTTAGGTTAGGTTAGGTTAGGTTAGGTTAGGTTAGGTTAGGTTAGGTTAGGTTAGGTTAGGTTAGGTTAGGTTAGGTTAGGTTAGGTTAGGTTAGGTTAGGTTAGGTTAGGTTAGGTTAGGTTAGGTTAGGTTAGGTTAGGTTAGGTTAGGTTAGGTTAGGTTAGGTTAGGTTAGGTTAGGTTAGGTTAGGTTAGGTTAGGTTAGGTTAGGTTAGGTTAGGTTAGGTTAGGTTAGGTTAGGTTAGGTTAGGTTAGGTTAGGTTAGGTTAGGTTAGGTTAGGTTAGGTTAGGTTAGGTTAGGTTAGGTTAGGTTAGGTTAGGTTAGGTTAGGTTAGGTTAGGTTAGGTTAGGTTAGGTTAGGTTAGGTTAGGTTAGGTTAGGTTAGGTTAGGTTAGGTTAGGTTAGGTTAGGTTAGGTTAGGTTAGGTTAGGTTAGGTTAGGTTAGGTTAGGTTAGGTTAGGTTAGGTTAGGTTAGGTTAGGTTAGGTTAGGTTAGGTTAGGTTAGGTTAGGTTAGGTTAGGTTAGGTTAGGTTAGGTTAGGTTAGGTTAGGTTAGGTTAGGTTAGGTTAGGTTAGGTTAGGTTAGGTTAGGTTAGGTTAGGTTAGGTTAGGTTAGGTTAGGTTAGGTTAGGTTAGGTTAGGTTAGGTTAGGTTAGGTTAGGTTAGGTTAGGTTAGGTTAGGTTAGGTTAGGTTAGGTTAGGTTAGGTTAGGTTAGGTTAGGTTAGGTTAGGTTAGGTTAGGTTAGGTTAGGTTAGGTTAGGTTAGGTTAGGTTAGGTTAGGTTAGGTTAGGTTAGGTTAGGTTAGGTTAGGTTAGGTTAGGTTAGGTTAGGTTAGGTTAGGTTAGGTTAGGTTAGGTTAGGTTAGGTTAGGTTAGGTTAGGTTAGGTTAGGTTAGGTTAGGTTAGGTTAGGTTAGGTTAGGTTAGGTTAGGTTAGGTTAGGTTAGGTTAGGTTAGGTTAGGTTAGGTTAGGTTAGGTTAGGTTAGGTTAGGTTAGGTTAGGTTAGGTTAGGTTAGGTTAGGTTAGGTTAGGTTAGGTTAGGTTAGGTTAGGTTAGGTTAGGTTAGGTTAGGTTAGGTTAGGTTAGGTTAGGTTAGGTTAGGTTAGGTTAGGTTAGGTTAGGTTAGGTTAGGTTAGGTTAGGTTAGGTTAGGTTAGGTTAGGTTAGGTTAGGTTAGGTTAGGTTAGGTTAGGTTAGGTTAGGTTAGGTTAGGTTAGGTTAGGTTAGGTTAGGTTAGGTTAGGTTAGGTTAGGTTAGGTTAGGTTAGGTTAGGTTAGGTTAGGTTAGGTTAGGTTAGGTTAGGTTAGGTTAGGTTAGGTTAGGTTAGGTTAGGTTAGGTTAGGTTAGGTTAGGTTAGGTTAGGTTAGGTTAGGTTAGGTTAGGTTAGGTTAGGTTAGGTTAGGTTAGGTTAGGTTAGGTTAGGTTAGGTTAGGTTAGGTTAGGTTAGGTTAGGTTAGGTTAGGTTAGGTTAGGTTAGGTTAGGTTAGGTTAGGTTAGGTTAGGTTAGGTTAGGTTAGGTTAGGTTAGGTTAGGTTAGGTTAGGTTAGGTTAGGTTAGGTTAGGTTAGGTTAGGTTAGGTTAGGTTAGGTTAGGTTAGGTTAGGTTAGGTTAGGTTAGGTTAGGTTAGGTTAGGTTAGGTTAGGTTAGGTTAGGTTAGGTTAGGTTAGGTTAGGTTAGGTTAGGTTAGGTTAGGTTAGGTTAGGTTAGGTTAGGTTAGGTTAGGTTAGGTTAGGTTAGGTTAGGTTAGGTTAGGTTAGGTTAGGTTAGGTTAGGTTAGGTTAGGTTAGGTTAGGTTAGGTTAGGTTAGGTTAGGTTAGGTTAGGTTAGGTTAGGTTAGGTTAGGTTAGGTTAGGTTAGGTTAGGTTAGGTTAGGTTAGGTTAGGTTAGGTTAGGTTAGGTTAGGTTAGGTTAGGTTAGGTTAGGTTAGGTTAGGTTAGGTTAGGTTAGGTTAGGTTAGGTTAGGTTAGGTTAGGTTAGGTTAGGTTAGGTTAGGTTAGGTTAGGTTAGGTTAGGTTAGGTTAGGTTAGGTTAGGTTAGGTTAGGTTAGGTTAGGTTAGGTTAGGTTAGGTTAGGTTAGGTTAGGTTAGGTTAGGTTAGGTTAGGTTAGGTTAGGTTAGGTTAGGTTAGGTTAGGTTAGGTTAGGTTAGGTTAGGTTAGGTTAGGTTAGGTTAGGTTAGGTTAGGTTAGGTTAGGTTAGGTTAGGTTAGGTTAGGTTAGGTTAGGTTAGGTTAGGTTAGGTTAGGTTAGGTTAGGTTAGGTTAGGTTAGGTTAGGTTAGGTTAGGTTAGGTTAGGTTAGGTTAGGTTAGGTTAGGTTAGGTTAGGTTAGGTTAGGTTAGGTTAGGTTAGGTTAGGTTAGGTTAGGTTAGGTTAGGTTAGGTTAGGTTAGGTTAGGTTAGGTTAGGTTAGGTTAGGTTAGGTTAGGTTAGGTTAGGTTAGGTTAGGTTAGGTTAGGTTAGGTTAGGTTAGGTTAGGTTAGGTTAGGTTAGGTTAGGTTAGGTTAGGTTAGGTTAGGTTAGGTTAGGTTAGGTTAGGTTAGGTTAGGTTAGGTTAGGTTAGGTTAGGTTAGGTTAGGTTAGGTTAGGTTAGGTTAGGTTAGGTTAGGTTAGGTTAGGTTAGGTTAGGTTAGGTTAGGTTAGGTTAGGTTAGGTTAGGTTAGGTTAGGTTAGGTTAGGTTAGGTTAGGTTAGGTTAGGTTAGGTTAGGTTAGGTTAGGTTAGGTTAGGTTAGGTTAGGTTAGGTTAGGTTAGGTTAGGTTAGGTTAGGTTAGGTTAGGTTAGGTTAGGTTAGGTTAGGTTAGGTTAGGTTAGGTTAGGTTAGGTTAGGTTAGGTTAGGTTAGGTTAGGTTAGGTTAGGTTAGGTTAGGTTAGGTTAGGTTAGGTTAGGTTAGGTTAGGTTAGGTTAGGTTAGGTTAGGTTAGGTTAGGTTAGGTTAGGTTAGGTTAGGTTAGGTTAGGTTAGGTTAGGTTAGGTTAGGTTAGGTTAGGTTAGGTTAGGTTAGGTTAGGTTAGGTTAGGTTAGGTTAGGTTAGGTTAGGTTAGGTTAGGTTAGGTTAGGTTAGGTTAGGTTAGGTTAGGTTAGGTTAGGTTAGGTTAGGTTAGGTTAGGTTAGGTTAGGTTAGGTTAGGTTAGGTTAGGTTAGGTTAGGTTAGGTTAGGTTAGGTTAGGTTAGGTTAGGTTAGGTTAGGTTAGGTTAGGTTAGGTTAGGTTAGGTTAGGTTAGGTTAGGTTAGGTTAGGTTAGGTTAGGTTAGGTTAGGTTAGGTTAGGTTAGGTTAGGTTAGGTTAGGTTAGGTTAGGTTAGGTTAGGTTAGGTTAGGTTAGGTTAGGTTAGGTTAGGTTAGGTTAGGTTAGGTTAGGTTAGGTTAGGTTAGGTTAGGTTAGGTTAGGTTAGGTTAGGTTAGGTTAGGTTAGGTTAGGTTAGGTTAGGTTAGGTTAGGTTAGGTTAGGTTAGGTTAGGTTAGGTTAGGTTAGGTTAGGTTAGGTTAGGTTAGGTTAGGTTAGGTTAGGTTAGGTTAGGTTAGGTTAGGTTAGGTTAGGTTAGGTTAGGTTAGGTTAGGTTAGGTTAGGTTAGGTTAGGTTAGGTTAGGTTAGGTTAGGTTAGGTTAGGTTAGGTTAGGTTAGGTTAGGTTAGGTTAGGTTAGGTTAGGTTAGGTTAGGTTAGGTTAGGTTAGGTTAGGTTAGGTTAGGTTAGGTTAGGTTAGGTTAGGTTAGGTTAGGTTAGGTTAGGTTAGGTTAGGTTAGGTTAGGTTAGGTTAGGTTAGGTTAGGTTAGGTTAGGTTAGGTTAGGTTAGGTTAGGTTAGGTTAGGTTAGGTTAGGTTAGGTTAGGTTAGGTTAGGTTAGGTTAGGTTAGGTTAGGTTAGGTTAGGTTAGGTTAGGTTAGGTTAGGTTAGGTTAGGTTAGGTTAGGTTAGGTTAGGTTAGGTTAGGTTAGGTTAGGTTAGGTTAGGTTAGGTTAGGTTAGGTTAGGTTAGGTTAGGTTAGGTTAGGTTAGGTTAGGTTAGGTTAGGTTAGGTTAGGTTAGGTTAGGTTAGGTTAGGTTAGGTTAGGTTAGGTTAGGTTAGGTTAGGTTAGGTTAGGTTAGGTTAGGTTAGGTTAGGTTAGGTTAGGTTAGGTTAGGTTAGGTTAGGTTAGGTTAGGTTAGGTTAGGTTAGGTTAGGTTAGGTTAGGTTAGGTTAGGTTAGGTTAGGTTAGGTTAGGTTAGGTTAGGTTAGGTTAGGTTAGGTTAGGTTAGGTTAGGTTAGGTTAGGTTAGGTTAGGTTAGGTTAGGTTAGGTTAGGTTAGGTTAGGTTAGGTTAGGTTAGGTTAGGTTAGGTTAGGTTAGGTTAGGTTAGGTTAGGTTAGGTTAGGTTAGGTTAGGTTAGGTTAGGTTAGGTTAGGTTAGGTTAGGTTAGGTTAGGTTAGGTTAGGTTAGGTTAGGTTAGGTTAGGTTAGGTTAGGTTAGGTTAGGTTAGGTTAGGTTAGGTTAGGTTAGGTTAGGTTAGGTTAGGTTAGGTTAGGTTAGGTTAGGTTAGGTTAGGTTAGGTTAGGTTAGGTTAGGTTAGGTTAGGTTAGGTTAGGTTAGGTTAGGTTAGGTTAGGTTAGGTTAGGTTAGGTTAGGTTAGGTTAGGTTAGGTTAGGTTAGGTTAGGTTAGGTTAGGTTAGGTTAGGTTAGGTTAGGTTAGGTTAGGTTAGGTTAGGTTAGGTTAGGTTAGGTTAGGTTAGGTTAGGTTAGGTTAGGTTAGGTTAGGTTAGGTTAGGTTAGGTTAGGTTAGGTTAGGTTAGGTTAGGTTAGGTTAGGTTAGGTTAGGTTAGGTTAGGTTAGGTTAGGTTAGGTTAGGTTAGGTTAGGTTAGGTTAGGTTAGGTTAGGTTAGGTTAGGTTAGGTTAGGTTAGGTTAGGTTAGGTTAGGTTAGGTTAGGTTAGGTTAGGTTAGGTTAGGTTAGGTTAGGTTAGGTTAGGTTAGGTTAGGTTAGGTTAGGTTAGGTTAGGTTAGGTTAGGTTAGGTTAGGTTAGGTTAGGTTAGGTTAGGTTAGGTTAGGTTAGGTTAGGTTAGGTTAGGTTAGGTTAGGTTAGGTTAGGTTAGGTTAGGTTAGGTTAGGTTAGGTTAGGTTAGGTTAGGTTAGGTTAGGTTAGGTTAGGTTAGGTTAGGTTAGGTTAGGTTAGGTTAGGTTAGGTTAGGTTAGGTTAGGTTAGGTTAGGTTAGGTTAGGTTAGGTTAGGTTAGGTTAGGTTAGGTTAGGTTAGGTTAGGTTAGGTTAGGTTAGGTTAGGTTAGGTTAGGTTAGGTTAGGTTAGGTTAGGTTAGGTTAGGTTAGGTTAGGTTAGGTTAGGTTAGGTTAGGTTAGGTTAGGTTAGGTTAGGTTAGGTTAGGTTAGGTTAGGTTAGGTTAGGTTAGGTTAGGTTAGGTTAGGTTAGGTTAGGTTAGGTTAGGTTAGGTTAGGTTAGGTTAGGTTAGGTTAGGTTAGGTTAGGTTAGGTTAGGTTAGGTTAGGTTAGGTTAGGTTAGGTTAGGTTAGGTTAGGTTAGGTTAGGTTAGGTTAGGTTAGGTTAGGTTAGGTTAGGTTAGGTTAGGTTAGGTTAGGTTAGGTTAGGTTAGGTTAGGTTAGGTTAGGTTAGGTTAGGTTAGGTTAGGTTAGGTTA
>OX371287.1:0-30000 GCA_947310995.1 Yponomeuta cagnagella | reverse complement strand
AAGTATATAAACATAGTCGAATTTAAGATAAAAATATAAAAGAGTAAAATTGTAAAACTTTCGTAGGGGTCTATTACTAGTCAGATCGCCCTCCTCTCGCCCGGCCTATCTGAAAATATAAAAATATTAAAAAATTCCTGAGTAGGGTGTCCATGAAAATAAAATAAAGATGAAAATAACCAAAATAAAAAGCGAGTTTAAATCCGGCCCCCATTAGCTTTGCAGGCCGCTTTCGTCACTGCCAGGGCGAAGGGCAAGAAGACTTCTCGACTCTTGGAGTCGGCCATAAAGGCGGCGAAAGCCTCGCACCTCACCGCCGCTCCCAGGAGAATCTCGCAATCGGCCCGAGCAGCTCCGAAACGGGGGCACTCCTCCAGCAGGTGCTCCAGCGTTTCGGGAGTCACGTCATCACAAATGCAGGACGGACTCCCCGCGAGCTTAAACCTGTGGAGGTACGCTCGAAAGCCGCCGTGCCCCGTCAGGAGCTGCGCCTTGGCATTACACATGGTGTATTTGCCAAGGACTTTGTGGGCCGATGCGACGTCCGGGAAGAACAGTGAGGTGACGCGGCCTGTGGCAGACTCGCTGTAGCGGGCCTGCCACTTTGCCACCGTCACCCGTCTCACCTGCAATTTTGCATGTGAGACGGGATACGGGTCGTAGGCTGCCGCGTCCTTGCGAGACAACGCCGCCCTCTTGGCCAACTCGTCAGCCCGCTCGTTGCCGGGGATCCCGACGTGGGCCTTGATCCAGTAAAACCGGATCAGGCCCCCGTTTTCCCGGATGTCAGCCAGCTGGCCGTGGATTTTCACGGCCAGCTGGTGTGTGGGTGAGGGGTTCCTGAGCAACTCCAGAGCAGATCTGGAGTCGCTCAGGACGCCCGCCCTGACGGGACCGGGACCCGCGGCAACGAGGTCGAGAGCCTTGGAGATCGCCACCATCTCCGCTTGGAAGACGGAGGCGAATCCCTCCAGCCTGAACCCCTTGGTGCGGACCTCAACGCCATCCCTCCACAGGGTGACCGCTCCGCCCACTTTGCCCCCTATCTTGCTGCCGTCCGTATAGGCCCGGGCCCAATCGTCGGGCACCTTGCTGAGCTCCTCCACGCTGGCCACCTCCTCGAACTCAACTGAAGTTCGTAGAGCGGGGTGTGCCAGCGTGAACGGGCTGCAGCGGCGCTCGACCTCCCGGCCCGGGAGCGTGGCGAAGGGCCTCCCCCTCTTCAACTCATAAAGCTGAAGAGCTTCCTCGGCCCTAAGGTCGAGGGGGAGGATCCTCGCCAAGAGGACGGCAGCTGTGTAGGAGGTGGTGCGGTGGGCCTTCGCGATGCGGATCGCGAAGGCCCTGGTCACCCTGTCGAGTAAGGCTCTGACCCCCGCGCGTTGCGCGACAGGCGCCCAGACGTTGGCCGCGTAGAGGATGGTAGGCTCGATGACGGTAGTGTAGAGCAGCCGGACGATATCGGCATTTAAGCCCCAAGTCGCCCTGGCCGCTCTAGACACCATCTGGAACCTAGCCATAGCTTTGCCGCAGACCCTGTTGAGGTGGCTAAGAAAATTGAGGTTCTTGTCGATCGTCAGACCCAGTACGGTGATCTCGTCCGAGAACGCGATGTCCTCCCCTCCAAGCTTCAGCTTGGGTGGGATTACATCGCGTTTCCTGGTGACCACCATAGCTTGGGTCTTCCGAGCGGCGAACCTCATCTTGGCCGCCTCTCCCCACTCGGACACGGCGTCCAGCGCGGCATTGAGGATGCCCTCGAGCTCACCCACAGTCTGCGCCGCGGCGATAATTAAAATATCGTCCGCGAACGCCTGCAGGTGAGCCCGAAGGTCCCCACCGCGCCGGAGCAAAGGGTCCAGTAACAGGTTCCACAGCAAGGGACCGCACGTCGAGCCTTGGATGCAACCTTTCGAAGTAGGTCTGTCTACGTGTGCCCCAGCGTACCTGACTGTGACCTGTCTTTCGCTCAGGTAGCTGCACAGAAGTTGGTAGACAGACTGGTCGCATCCGGTGGCCAAGATCTGGTGTTTTATTCCGGGCCACCACGCATTGTCGAAAGCCCCCTCGATATCGAGGGAGACGACTCCGACAATGCGTTTCTGCCCGACGTGATCTCTTATGAGCTGTACAGCATCATACAAAGCGTCCTCAGTGCTGCGCTGCGGCATAAAACCATATTGGCGCGGGCTCAGTCCTCCGCCCACCCCGAGCTGCCAGAGAAGCCTCCCGGCCATCATCTTCTCTAGGATCTTCCCCAGGACAGACAGGAGCCCGATTGGCCTGTAGGATTTCGGCTGCGAGTAGTCATCTCTGCTGGGCTTTGGCAGGATTTTGACTACCGCAGCCTTCCAGTCCCTGGGGAAGTATCCCAGAGAGAGGCAGGCGTTCATCAGGGCAACAAATACATCATTTCTTGCCCTGATGGCCGCACTGCAGATGTCAGCCGTGAGGCCGTCCCCCCCGGGCGCCTTTTTAGGGTGGATACCCTTCAAGACGCCCGAGAGCTCGTGCTGGGAGAAGGGAATAAACTCCCGCGGCTTGGCCCTGGCTTCATCCTCCATGCGGGCGACTGCCTGCCTGACACGGGCATGAGTATCAGACTCGGACTGAAGATCGTCAGCTGGGAAGAATGTATCAGCAATGAGAGCTGTGGAGCCGACGGCATCCAGGGCGCGTCCATCCGCGCCGCTGAGGAGGGTGTCTTCCCTCCTACGAGCGGCGCATCTTAGCACCCTATAGATGCCGTCCCACACGCTCTCATGCTGCTGCTTGGAGCAGAATTCCACCCAGCTGGCGGTCTTGGCCGCCTCAATGGCGGCCTTGTAGTCCTCCTTGGCCTCCAAATATTCCGCAACCACCCCGTCCCTTCGGCGGCTACTCGCGTGCCGGATTCGACCCCTCAGCGTAATGAGTTTTCGCTTTTTAAGCTGTAACTCATGGCTCCACCAAACCACCCGTTTGGGTGCCTTTGGTGGAGCCAGAAGAGGGATCGAATCCTCGCACGCGCCGTGAATTGCCGCTGTGTACCTTCCAATGGCCTCCTCAAGACCGCTAGGCGTCTCGATGGCCTCGATTTCCTCGACCGTCCAGTCTCCCAGACGGTCGACGAACGAGGCCCGAAAAGTATCCCAGTCAGCCTTCCCGGCGTGGTAACGCCTGGTGGATCCGCTGGCTCTGTCCGGCTCCGTCTCGGGCCCCACCCCCACCTCGAACGTAATCGCCCGATGATCGGGAGCGGAGGGGATGAGGTCCGGACGGACCATCCAGCCCCTCACTCGATGGAAGAGCGCCGACGTGGCGAGGGTCACGTCTACAATACTGGTAAACAGTTTGTCCCCCCGCCAGATGTAAAAGGTCGGCGCCCTTCCCTCGTTGAGAACCTGCAGATCCACCTGGGCTGCGAACTCGGAGAACAGAGTACCTCTCTGGTCTTCGCGTTCGCAGCCCCACCAAAGGCTTTTGGCGTTAATATCCCCGCCGAGAAGGACCGCGCTGGTGCCCATGCGGTCCATGAAGGCCTGGATGTCACGAAGGTAAGGGGTGAGGTCTTGGTCTCCCTCGAGGTACACCGAGACCAGGCCGATCTTCTGCCGATCCCACTCCACCACCACCGCCACGACGTTCTCCGTGACTGTGGTGGCGTCCTGGACGACAGAGAGGGCCGGGTCGAGTACTAGGATAGCCGACTTGACCGGTTTGTCCCTAGTGGCCATCTTTTGTATACAAGTATACCGGGTGTCCACTCGGCCCACCGCTCCAGTGTAAGGTTCCTGGATCAGTACGGCCGAGTGGCCACCCTCGACGGCCACCTGGATAGCCTCGTGGAACGCGGCGCGGCATCGACCAATGTTGATTTGCATCAACCGGATCGCGCCCCGCCGCGCCCCAGGAGGCCCGCCCGCGGGACTCCGGTCACTGTCGGCCACCCCAGCACCCAGTGCACCCCGAGACTGTATGGGTGCCAAGGTGCCCGTATCAACAGTACTTTATTGCCTGTCGTGCTATGCTGTCCCAGCGAAGACGCTCGGGACAATCAGCGGCGAATGCAGGGTGCGAGGACTCTGCCCCTGGCACTTTCGCGCAGTGGCAGCAGCGTGGGTCCCCATCCCGCGCTGACGGGGGACAGTCCCTGGTTTGGTGCTGACCGCTGCATCGGCCACACCTGGCTTCGGCACGACAGATGCGTGCCGTGTGCCCATAACCCATGCAGCGGTAGCACTGCACCAGTGGGGACTGATCGACCGCCAGCACGACCTGGTAACCCAGCCTTATCCGCGCACCCTCCATGCGCCGCCAGATTTCAGGGGTTACCTCAATGATAACATTGCAGTGCGCACCATTCCTCCCATTGGTGCGCCTAAGGACCCGGGTCTCGTCCCTTGAGAAGGCGACGCCCGCCATCAAGTCCCTATTCTGGGACTCGATGGCGGCCATCACCTGCTCGTCAGGGACGTCTCTCGCGACTCCGACGAGGCGAATCAGGGGCCGTTTGTCGGCGGGCTCGGTGACTGTAAACTGGCCGCCGGCCCCCGACAACTTCTTCTTAAATACCTCTCTGCCCTCGTCGGTGTCGCAAGAGAGCAGCACCTTGCTGTTGCGTAGCTTCCGCACCGCGCTGACGCCGATGCCGAGGGCGATGACGTCGACCTTCCCCTTTATTTCCGCAATAGTCGCTTCTGCGGTCTTACTGGGGTCGGTCGACGCCACCACCACGGAGTGGCGCGGCGAGGAAGCCACCTGTGCATAGGATCGGAACGGGGCCCGATCCCGCTGGGGCGGCCGCGGGACGGCGGCTGTGGCGGGGCAGTTATTGGGGCGGGGAGGGCCAACGGCAGGGGCCGGAGCGGGCCCCGCGAGCGGCGCAGGTTGCTGACTGTCTAGCCGCTCGCGAAGCCCCCGAAACTCCCCCCTTACCTCCTCCGCCCACTCCGCGTCGGGTTTAGTAATAAAACTCCCCGCCACACCGCTGATTTCAGTTTTGAGGCTCTCGCACCTCTCCGCCAGCGCTTCCATCCCCTTGGTGAGGGATAGAAGCGCCGCCGGAGTCGGTGCAGCCTCGTTGTCCCGCAGCCCCCCGATGACCTCGTATGAGATCAGGTCCCGCACCGTCTGGACGTCTTTCTTGACGTCCCCCAGGTCCCTTGCCATTGCGGGAAGCACCGACCCCGCAGCCAGCTTCTCCAAGCTGGCGGCGTGGGCCTCCTCCCGCCGGGCCGCCTCCTCGGCGAAACCCGCCCTGGCCGCCTCCATCCTCAGGCAAAGAGTTTGCCTGGACTCGCTCAGCCTCAAAACCATTTGGTATAAGTCGCCGAGCGAGCCCACGACAAACTCGCGGGTCTCCCGCTTCAAGTTGCCTGAGGCCTCCAGCCTCTCCTTCGCCGCCAACATTACGTCGTTGGCCATCCTCGGGAGATTGGCCAGCGCGCCAGTCGCTGGCCCCCCCAGGGATGGCCTCCCGGTTTGCGGCGAACGAGAGGCCGGTGAGACATAGCCAGGTGCGACTGCCTCGGCCCCCGGATCAGCCCTTGCATCCGGGGGCGATGCGGGAAGCGGCGCGGCGTTGGAGGAAATGGGCACCGCGGGCCCAGCCCCCTGAATGGGGGCCTTTTTGGTGGTGGGTGCCTTCGTTGGCGGGGTCCCGCGGAGCCCCTTGGTGGGTACCCGCAATAGGGCGCCCCCGACAGGTGGCCGGCTCCTGCCCTCCGCCGTGGCCGCTGACTTGCGCGGCCTGGTGTCCATATCAAGATCTGAACGGGGCCGGTCGGTCTCTGGTACCAAAACCCCACTCCAAGCCGGGCGGGGAAGGCGAGTCTAAAACAGATAAAATTCTAAAATTAAAACTGACCGGTGGAACCGCTATAACCGATACGACCGGTGAAACCGGTAAACCGGTATAACAATTTCTATCAAAAATACTTAATATCTAACGCAAAAGGGCGATGTCAATGGATAAAAACTTAACACTAATGCAATAAGGCACTGTCAAAATGTCAAAATTAAAATGTAAACAAAACTTAATCTAGTGCAAGAGGGCTTAATTCTAATGCAATAGGGCGGTAGTCAGGGGTTCCCCACGTCTTCTAATGATGCTCGGATGATGGAATGCGATGGCCGACAAGAAGGAATTCAAAAGATGGTAAAATCCAAACGGCCGTTGGGAGTCTTGGGTTTAAACTTTTATTGCCTTGTTCGGCCTCGTCAATGCGGCTCCCGAAAGCGCAGAAACGGTCGCACAGATTTGTGGGGTGTAGATTGGAAAAAACCCCACGCTCACTAAGAAAACGGGCACTTTTTGGTCAAAACAAAATGTAAACAAAGCACGGTTTTGCCAACAAAAACACTTCAAAAGTAGATCTCCGGTCAGAAATCGTTGTAGCACTGTGTAGTGCACTGTATTCCGCGCGTCCCAGTATGTAATAGCTGGAAGAATTGGTGAAATGTTGGCACAATAACAAAAACCGTTTTCACAACACAACTCTTCAAACTTGGGTCGCCGGTTAAAAACCGATGGTACCGGCTACCGAGTCAGTCAAATGATAGCCCCGCTTCAAGCAGCGCCCGGAGGATCGAGGGTTTTCGTGATAAAATCACAACAGGCGGAAGCACGTGTTCCTTCACTTAAATTCCGCCACAACTCCTCGGAGGCTGGTCTCCGGTTCAAACTTTTTTCTCCCTTGGGTAGAGCGTGATTAGGCGCGTGTTTTGGTGTATGACACGTCACTGTAGCACCAGATTTTCCCAGTTAAAATAATTTTTGTGCGCGGAGCCAGGGAAAATGTAAGCTCACCGAACGCCACCTAGTGAGCGACCGGTTAGGTTAGGTTAGGTTAGGTTAGGTTAGGTTAGGTTAGGTTAGGTTAGGTTAGGTTAGGTTAGGTTAGGTTAGGTTAGGTTAGGTTAGGTTAGGTTAGGTTAGGTTAGGTTAGGTTAGGTTAGGTTAGGTTAGGTTAGGTTAGGTTAGGTTAGGTTAGGTTAGGTTAGGTTAGGTTAGGTTAGGTTAGGTTAGGTTAGGTTAGGTTAGGTTAGGTTAGGTTAGGTTAGGTTAGGTTAGGTTAGGTTAGGTTAGGTTAGGTTAGGTTAGGTTAGGTTAGGTTGGGGTGCGATGCCAGATAACCTCCTCGTTTGCCCGCGCTGCTGCCGTTCTACTTGATTCTTTGAATCCGGTAGAAAGACAGTGGCAAAGGCTGGTGCACCCTGGGCGTTGGTCGGTAACTTCTCTCTATGAGATCTTGCTGGCTAACGGCGAATAATCTGGCAGGGATGGTCGTCTGGGCCCTGACTTGTCAGGTCAGGTCACTCAGACGGGGCATACCACCCACTCTACTTTTAGAGTGGTGTTCTGTGTGCGATAGTACATCGTAATCCCAACGTACCGGGACCGAGGGTCTTGCCTTAACCGGCCGGACCGCGAGGAGACAACCTCTATAATAAATCCTCAACTCTCGGCGCTGGGGCAACGCGGCGTCGGGATGCTCGAAAGAGCGGCTGGGGAGTTCATCAGTCATTAGCGGCCAACCCTGGGATACCGCCCGCCCTCCCAGTGGTATTAGGGTTATCTTGGGTACAGGGATCTCTGCCCGGATTGACGATTATTTCTCCCATACTCGTGGGAACAAAATGGAAAGCCTTAAAACCCCCCCCCAAAGTAAAAATGACGAAGATAGGGAGACTGCCGCGGGTAGTTTTGCTGTTCCTGATACTGATACCAGCAGTGTTGGGAACAGCAAGGTCGCGGCAACAAAGGTGAGGCGACGGAATGCTGTCGCCTCGGGAAGTGCGCTCCTTTTAGAGAGCGATTACGACTCCGACACGTCACAGGTGTCGATGATGTCAGTGACCTCGGCGGGGTCACAAGGACGGAAACGTGCCCTCCCAGCGTCGGCAGCTGGCCCGGTCTCTTCCAAGAGGCCAAGAGCGAAGCGAGCCGTGGCTGCGGAGAACTCCGCCACTGAGGAGGATCCCCTGGACCTGGACCTCACTGGTGCCCCACCAGACACCAGATCCACTAGATGTCTGCCAACCGCAGATGAACTGGCGGAGGAGATGCGGGCGCAGCCAACGGCGGACTTAGGGTCCCGAATGCTGGAAAAGCTGGCCGTCGTCGAGAATGTGGCCGCCAAGTCCCGCAACCTGAAGGGCAGCTTTGTGCGGGAGTTGCGCCTGGCAGCCCGAATCGGGAGAGCGGTGACTGAGGAGCTTGCTCAACGCACTCAGGCGTCGACATCAAATGAGAGGCTGGAGAGCGAGAACGCACAACTGCGTTCGAAACTTGCCAGCCTCGAGAAGAAAATGTCCGACATGGCGGCAGACCTCGAGCGCCTCCGGCAGAGCAAAAGTGCCCCCCCCCTTACCTCTGCACCGGGCAGCGGTGGCCAGCCCCTGTCCATGAGCCAGGTGTCTGCCCTGATGGACGAGAAGCTGGCGCGCTTTGCCGCTGAAATCTTCCCGGATAGGGCAATCCGCCCTCCGCTCGGAAGAAAAGCGGTCCCGGTCGAGCAGGCGGCATCTGCAGCGATTGCCCCGGCAAAAAAGAAGGGTGGACGGAGGAAAAAGGCCCAGCGTCTTCCACCACCTCCAGCTCCGCTGCCAGCAGTGCCCTCAGGCTCAGAGACGGCCTCCAACCAGCCTTCTACAGCGGACAGGTCCTGGGCCACAGTGGCCGCCACAAAGAAGCCGGCTGGGAATAAAAAAGCACCCGGGAAGGCAGCACCCGCGAAAAAAAAAACCTCCTGTTAAGCCAAAACCAGCGCGACTGCCCTCGTCAGCGGCCATCACGCTGACGGTGCCCGAAGGGTCAGACGTCACTTACGCCCAGGTGATGTCTACCGCCAGGACACGGGTGAAACTGGCGGACTGCGGCATCAAGGAGGTCCGCCAAAAGAAAGCGATGACGGGAGGACTTGTCCTCGAGATCGGCGGGCCCGAGTGCGCAACAAAGGCTGACCAGCTGGCCGGACGCCTGACTGCGGCTCTCGCCGACCTCGGGGTGAAGGTCGTGCGTCCGGTCAAAACCGGCGAGTTGAGGGTGATGGGGCTGGACGAGTCCATCACCCCGGAGGAGGTTGCAGCTGCGATCGCTGAAGCGGGGGCGTGTAGCGCTGACCAGATTAAGGTCGGAGCGATACGTCACTCCGCCCGCCGGCTGGGGACGGTATGGGTTCGGTGCCCGCTCGCGGCTGTCCGCAAAGTCGTGGCAGCTCCCCGGCTGCTCGTAGGCGGATGGATCTCCGCACGGGTCGAGGCTCTGGCCGCACGGACCCTGCAATGTTTCCGGTGCCTCGAGGCTGGGCATGTCCGCAGCCAGTGTCCAAACACGGAGGACCGGAGCATGCGTTGCTACGCGTGCGGAGAGCCCGGCCACAAGGCAAGGGCGTGCACCGCCCAGGCCTTCAAGTGCCCGCTTTGTGCCGACCTCGGCCGGCCTTCGGACCACCGGCTGGGCGGCAAGCAATGCGCTCCCCCCAAGAAGGGCAAGGGCAGGAAGAGAGGAATGCAGGATCCTCTCCCGCTAGAACCCAAAGAGGCGGGGCCGGCCGTGCTGAGCCAACCGGGCAATAGCCCGCCGGAGGCCATGGAGGCCTTGCCTTTAAGCCCCTAAAGATGCTTCAGGGCAATCTGAATCACTGCCGCGGGGCGCAGGACCTGCTACTGCAGACCCTTGCGGAGTGGCAGATTGCTCTGGCAGTAGTCGCAGAGCCCTATAGTGTTCCAAATCATCCTCGATGGTTTGGTGACGACGGGGGCTCTGTGGCTGTCTTTTGGGGAGGAGGTGATTCGGCTCCGCCGTGCTCACTGCTGGAGAAGGGGCAGGGCGTTGTAGCAGTTCAATGGGGGCCTCTGGCCGTCGTTGGCTGTTATGTGTCACCTAACATAAGCCTCGCTCTGTACGAGGCCTACCTGGACGGAGTCGCGGCGTGTGTCCGCCGATGCCAGCCTCGCCCGGTCATTGTCGTGGGCGACTTCAATGCCCACGCACGTGCCTGGGGCGGGCCCCGGGATGATGCTAGAGGAGAGACTGTCCTTGAGTGGGCGGCTAGTCTTGACCTCAGGCTCCTGAACCGGGGTTCCGTCAGCACGTGCGTGAGGTGGCAGGGCGAGTCAGTCGTCGATCTGTCCTGGGCAAATACTGCGGCCTCCGGCGTGGTTTCGGGCTGGCGAGTGGCGGAGGAGTTTGTCACTCTGTCCGACCATCGGCATATCTTGGTCGACATCGAGCTGGGATCTCCCAACAGCCGACAGACTCGAGACAGTGGCCGCGCCAGGCGCTGGGCCCTCAAAAAGCTGGACCGGGACCTGCTCTGCACCGCCGCTACCACAGCGGCTTGGTCCGAGTTGCCTGACTCTCCTAACCCGGAAACGGAGACAGCCTGGTTCAGGGAGGCCATGACCGCCATCTGCGACGCGTCGATGCCCCGTACCAGGCCCACGGACCGTCGGGGGACGTACTGGTGGTCGGAGGAGTTGGCCCGGCTGCGCTCGGCGTGCCTGCGTGCCCGACGGCTCTACACCAGGACCCGGAGACGACGCCAAGCCACGGAGACGGAGAAAGCCGCGGCCTACCTGCCGTACCGACAGGCCACAATGGCGCTCCAAATCGCTGTGTCGAACGCCAAGCTCAGGGCCTGGGAAGAGCTCCTAGAGCTGTTAAATGGAGACCCATGGGGGCGCTCGTACAAAACTGTACTGGGCAAGCTCAGACCGTGGGTTCCTCCGTTGACGGAGACGCTCGACCCGGGTCTTGTGGCAAGAGCCATAGACACCCTCTTTCCGAGGATCGAGGACACCGATGACTCGGCGGTGGCGGTCACCGCCCCCTGGACAGAGGACCTAGACGTGGACAAAGAGGAGCTAGACCGGGCCGTGAAGCGGTTGGCGGCGCGGAATACCGCCCCGGGCCCTGACGGGATACCGGGCCGCGCCTGGGTTCTGGCCCTGGGCGCCTTGGGGGACCGACTGCGACATCACTTCAGCTGCTGCCTCCGCACCGGGACCTTTCCCTCCGACTGGAAGCGGGCGCGACTAGTCCTCCTGCGGAAAGAGGGAAGGGCCATGGACTCTCCCTCTGCGTATCGGCCGATATGTCTCCTGGACGAGGCGGGGAAACTCCTCGAGCGGGTACTGGCAGAGCGCCTCACGCTCCATCTGCGGGGCGTCGGTCCGGACTTGTCGGACTGCCAGTTCGGCTTCCGGCATGGGCGCTCCACGGTGGATGCCATCTTCCGAGTGCGCTCAGTCGCTGAGGAGGCGGTGTCCCGGGGCAGGGTGGTGTTGGCTGTAAGCCTTGATATTGTCAACGCGTTTAACTCCCTGCCCTGGAGCGCAATTAGAGCGGCGCTGATCCGTCACCGGATCCCCCCGTACCTCCGGGCCATTGTCGGAGACTATTTGCGCGATCGGACCATTGAATATGTTGGTCGAGATGCGGAGGTCCATCAGCGGGAGATGTACTGCGGTGTTCCCCAGGGCTCAGTTCTCGGACCGCTGCTCTGGAATCTCGCCTACGACGTGGTCCTCCGCATTGCACTCCCCAGCGACGTGAGTGTCGTCTGTTACGCGGACGATACGCTGGTTCTGGCAGAAGGGGAGGGCTTTGAGCGGACCACTCGGCTTGCCGAGACCGGAGTGGCCTGCGTTGTGCGCAAGATCCGGGAGCTGGGCCTTGAGGTGGCACCCCACAAGACGGAGGCTTTGTGGTTCCACGATCTCCCACGGGGCGAGGAACCACCGATCTCGAACGTTTGCGTGGGTGGCGCCGTAGTGCAAACAAAGCGGTACATGAAGTACCTAGGTGTCGTTTTGGACGGCAGGTGGGAGTTTGTCGAGCATTTCGACCGCCTGGTCCCCCGGATCGATAAGGTAGCGGGTGCTTTGCACCGGATCCTGCCAAATCTCGGGGGGCCTAGGGAGAGCGTTCGCCGACTCTACGCGGGGGTAGTGCGGTCAATCGCCCTGTACGGAGCCCCACTATGGGCTGACCGGCTGTCCGGCGACCCACGCTGCAAGGGCAAGCTCAAGCCTGTGCAGCGCCGGATGGCAATTAGAGTTGCGCGAGGTTACCGCACAATCTCGTTTGATGCGGCAACGGTTTTGGCACGGTTTCCGCCCCTGGATATCCTGGCAGATATGGACGCGAGGGTGTACCACCAACTCCGCGACATTCGCCGACGGGAGGAAGCCGTGCTACCCAGGGCGGTCGAAATGCTACGGCAGGTCGAACACCGGCGAGCACGGTGCGAGTGGCGACAGCGGCTCCGAGAGCCTCGGAGCGCCAACAAGCGGACGGTTGGTGCGATTTTGCCAAACTTTGGCAAATGGTACCATCGGGAGTACGGGAGCGTCACGTTCCGGCTTACGCAGGTGCTCACTGGACACGGCTGCTTCAGTGAGTACCTGAATAGGATCGGACGCGAAGAGTCGGCGCGATGTCATCACTGCGCTGCGGACTGCGACGACGCGCAGCACACTCTTGAAGTGTGTCCGGCGTGGCAGTCTGAGCGCGGTGACCTGGTGGCCCAGATTGGCGGCAACCTCGCGCTGTCCGCCGTGGTGGCGGCCATGTTGGAGAGCGAGGAAAACTGGAAAGCCGTTACCTCCTTCTGCGAAGTCGTAATGACCCAGAAGGAGGAAGCCGAGCGAGGACGCGAAAGGGCTGATCCCGCTCGAAGACGGAGCCGAAGACGCGACGGCAACAGCCGCCGTCAGCCAGGCCCACAAGCCCAGTAGTCCGGGCAAATAATAGGACTACGAGAAGGCGGAGCGCGGGAGCGCCTGCCGCTCCAGCCCTGTAGTCTCGGGCTTAGAATAGAGCTACGGTATCCCCTGCCTGTCGTAAGAGGCGACTGAAAGGGGGCTTGGAGTCGTGGGCGGTGAGAGTGGGGGCTCGATCCGCCCATCCAAACGGCTCCGGGAAGTCGGTGGTGTGTGGTGGCTGCACACTGCCGTAAAGAAGCCGTGCCGCAGGCTTGCCTGCAAGCGATGGGTGCCGCAATGCACAGTGCCAGGGGGCCTCGAGCTGTTGTTCGCTTACGAGTTGCCGGGGCTCCCTTATTATGCGCAGCGAGGGCCACCGGGGGGGTTTTAGTTGGTAAAAATCCAACATAACCCGGCTTTCCCCCCAGAAAGTCGGGTATCTTTTTAGAAGATTTCCCCCCCGTCAACAAAAAAAAAAAAAAAAAAAAAAAAGGTTAGGTTAGGTTAGGTTAGGTTAGGTTAGGTTAGGTTAGGTTAGGTTAGGTTAGGTTAGGTTAGGTTAGGTTAGGTTAGGTTAGGTTAGGTTAGGTTAGGTTAGGTTAGGTTAGGTTAGGTTAGGTTAGGTTAGGTTAGGTTAGGTTAGGTTAGGTTAGGTTAGGTTAGGTTAGGTTAGGTTAGGTTAGGTTAGGTTAGGTTAGGTTAGGTTAGGTTAGGTTAGGTTAGGTTAGGTTAGGTTAGGTTAGGTTAGGTTAGGTTAGGTTAGGTTAGGTTAGGTTAGGTTAGGTTAGGTTAGGTTAGGTTAGGTTAGGTTAGGTTAGGTTAGGTTAGGTTAGGTTAGGTTAGGTTAGGTTAGGTTAGGTTAGGTTAGGTTAGGTTAGGTTAGGTTAGGTTAGGTTAGGTTAGGTTAGGTTAGGTTAGGTTAGGTTAGGTTAGGTTAGGTTAGGTTAGGTTAGGTTAGGTTAGGTTAGGTTAGGTTAGGTTAGGTTAGGTTAGGTTAGGTTAGGTTAGGTTAGGTTAGGTTAGGTTTTTTTTTTTTTTTTTTTTTTGGGGTAGGAGGAGGGGAATACTCATGTATACCGCCGTGCCCTAACACACGGCGGCATGCCCGACTCTACTGGGAATTTCTCCCAGCAGCCTACGGACTAAACCCCTCCCCCTTTTCTTAGGTTCCTCCGACGTGGGGATCGGAGACTTTTCATGCCAACGATTGTTTTGCTCTTGATTTTGTATTTTTTATTTGCGTTTGGCCGCGTGGGCCAGTTTAAGACTCTTTTCTTATAGTAACTTCTCAGTGTTTACACTTTGGTTTTTACACTTAAATTCGCAGACATATTATACAGTACAGTTTCTATTTACAGATATTAATATTATTACTCTTTTAACAGAAAGAAGTTTTATGTACATATATATATATATATGTTTTTTTTTTTTTTTTTTTTTTTTTTTTTTTTTTTTTTTTTTTTTTTTTTTTTTTTTTTTTTTTTTTTCTCTTCCTTTGTTAGACTTTACATCTTCTCAGTGGTTACTCTTTAGTTTTACACTTAAATTCGCAAAGACGACATGACATGACATATTTTACAGTACACTTTCTATTTACATATATTATTATTAAGACCCTTTTTTTTTTTTTTTTTTTTTTTTTTTTTTTTTTTTTATCCTCTGAACAGAGAGAAGCTTTATGTACATTTATTTACATTCACGTTTCTATTTAGTCTTATTCCTACTTATTGCTATAGTTGCTATGTACAGACAGTATTCAATAAACTTTTCTCTCGTTTCTTCGTTACTTATGATAGCTGGGATACTTCCCAGATTAACACTGCAACCGATTGTTTGTTCCAGGTTAAATTTGGTCCTGCTGTGCTGTGGGCATTCTGTCAACAAGTGGAGTATTGACTCTTCGACTTGTGGATCGCAGGCGCAAGCTGGGCTGTCAGCGCACTTAAATCTATGCAGATATTGTGCAAATCCACCGTGGCCCGTGAGAACTTGCACAAGTGTTGGGCACATATCAATCTCTCTAACTTGTCGAAAAGCCAGTTCAATGTCCGGGAAAAATATCTTAGTGTTACTCGCCGTAGTCCCCGCTTGGTAACGCTCGTTCCATTTCTTCACTGTCTGTATACGGATTGCACGCTTGACGAACGATACTGGACACTTATTGTAGTTTGCTGACGTTTTTAAGTGTTTCGCTGCACTTTTGGCGAGTTCATCAGCTCTCTCGTTCCCTTCTGTGCCAGCGTGCGCCCGTATCCAGAACAGTCGCACATTTATTCCTGCCTCTCGTAGGTTTCGCAGGTTCTTTTTTATGTCGTATCCCAGCGGGTGAACTACCTCTTGGTTCTTTAGTAGGTCCAGTACTGACCTCGAGTCACTGAAAACATTCACGTCGGTCGCAGCAAGTGAGGGTATCATGTTGGTCGCTTGGTATAGGGCATAAGCCTCGGCCTGAAAAACAGTGCAGTATGGCTCCAACCTAAATTTTTTCGACTTCACTTCTCTTCCGTCCGACCAACATGACACCGCCGCTCCGACCCCGCCGTCGATTTTGCTCCCGTCCGTGAATATTCTAACTCCCGTTATTTCATGCTCATCGAGGGTTTCCTTTCGCATGTCCTCTAAACAGTTGAAGTCAGCACTGGAGTCTGCAGCTGGATGGGCATTTTTATGGAAGGCTACCCTCCTTTCAACTTCTCTGCCTTTTATTTCCTCATACGATCCTTCCCGTTTTGCTTCGTAGAGCTGGGCAGCCTCCTGTACACGCAAATCCAGTGGGAGGAGTCCGGCCAGGGCAAGAGCCGCGTTCAAAGAGACTGTACGGTAAGATTTACATATTTTCTGTGCGAAGCCGCGTTGCACAGTGTTTAGTTGCTTTTGAACGCTAAGCTTCTCCGTGGCCGGCGCCCACACACTGGCTGCGTACAGGATTATAGGCTCTATTACCGCGGTGTAGATTGTGCGAATAACCTCTTTGTTAAGGCCCCATTTTATCTTCGCCGATCTTGCAAGCATCTTGTAGATGTTTGTAGCCTTCTTACATATATATATTACATGGCTATTAAAAGTCAAGTCTTTGTCAATGATGACGCCCAGTAATTTTATTTCGTCAACAAAAACAATTCGCGTGCCTCCCATATGAATGTTCGGGTTCTCAACTTTAAGCTTTTTGGTCACTAACATTGCACTCGTCTTATGTGGCGCGAATTTCATTTTGTTGTCGGTTCCCCAGTCGTTAACGAGATTGAGTACCTCATTAGCTTGCGCTTCAATTTTAGGCCCGCTTGCTCCAGAGAAGACGAGTACAATGTCATCCGCAAAGGCTTGGCAATGCACGCCGCTGGACTCTATTTGGTCTAACAGCGGATCGAGCAACACATTCCAAAATGTAGGGCCGCCTATAGAGCCCTGCACGCACCCTTTTGACGTTGAGGTTTTATGTTCGTGACCCGCATAGCATACACGCACCGTCCTGTCCTCCAAGTAGCTGTTGACGAGTTTCCTCATGTTCACAGGGCACTTTTTCTCAGCAAGTCTACACTTTATTGCCGGCCACCAGGCACTATCAAAGGCCCCCTCTATGTCCAGTGATACGACAACATTGATAAGTTTCTTTTTAAGGTTGTCTTTGAGATGTTGCACTAGGTCATAGAGGGAGTCTTCGGTGCATCTTTGAGGTACAAATCCGTACTGCCTTGAATTCGATTTTGGTAACAGATGCCAGCGGATTCTGCGTATCATCAACTTTTCAAAGATTTTTCCCAGTACCGACAGTAGTCCGATTGGTCTGTATGATTTTACATCGTTGTAGTTTGTCTTGCCGGGTTTTTGCAGAACTATTATGGAGGCCTCCTTCCACTGAATCGGGAAGTACGATAGGCTGAGGCAGGCGTTGCAGATCGCCAGGAATACATCTGTGTCCGTCTGTATAGCTTGAGCGCAAATGTCAGCTGTGAGTCCATCAGATCCAGGTGCCTTCCGGGGATTAAAGCTATTCATAGCAAACTTGACCTCTTCAATTGTGAACGGTGGATCTACATTTTCCTGGTCTGTTGGATCTTGGTAGCAGGCTTTTTCTCTAGTTTGCTTATGAACTACACTATCATTTGCCGTAGCATCTTCAGGGAAAAAGGTCTTGGCCAGCAATTTCACCGACTCCTCTGGGCTCAGTGTCTGTCCGTCGCTCACAATCGCCTGGTCCTGAGTTCTCTTCGAGCACTGACGGATTACTCTGTATATCCCGTCCCAGAGGCTTTCCTTATCCTGCTTGCCACAAAACTCTTTCCAGCTTTCGGTCTGTGCTTTTGCTGTTTCTAATTCGTACTTCTCTTTTGCTTTCAGGTACTCGTCGACGACGTGTTGTCTCCGGTTTGGTGCGGCGTACGAGATTCTGCGCTTCTTCGTCACCATCTCCTTCTTCAACGTGTCCAGCTCTTCGCTCCACCACGGTAAGTTCCACTTTTTTTTATTTTTTATTTTCGGTATTGAACTTTGACAGGCTGTTTCTATGTTTTCTGTATATTTAGTAATTATTTCCTCTAGATCCTTTACATTTCTTATATCCATTATTGACGACTCTGTTATTTGACTTTCTTTCAGAAGTGTATCCAGGTGTGTCTTAAAGTTTATCCAGTTTGCTTTCCTCGTGTTATACTTACGTGTGGTCGAGCTGGGTTTCTCCGAAGTAGGCTTTGAGACCGTAAGGGAAAAAGTTATAGCATTATGATCCGAGCTTGTGATTCCTGTATCGACCTTCCAATCTCTGATGACTCCAAGCATACCCTCGCTACATGTGGTAATGTCTACAATGCTCTTATAGATGGCTCCATTCCTAACCGTGTAAAAAGTTGGGTCGCTGCCCTCATTTAAGATGTGGTGTCCAATTTCTTCTATCGTTCCCACAAGTGCCTCTCCTCTGTGGTCCTCCGTTGGACTACCCCACCACGGGCTCCACGCGTTTCCGTCCCCACCAAGGATAACATTTGGGGTTCCTATTTTCATTTGGATGATTTTTATTTGTTCCAAGTAGGGCTCCAGAGGTTGAGTATCTTCAAAGTAGACTGAGATGATCCCAATTTTCCACGTACTAGTTTTAAGCACTGCCACTGCGATATTTTCCGTAGTCAATAGAGGATTTTCATTGATCTCTATGTCGTCATCAAATACTATAATAGCAGCTTTCACGGGCTTTGTTCTTCTTCCGTTGCATTGGACTACTCTATAGCCATAACCTAGTGCTATTTCTCCCTTGGAACCCACATACGGTTCCTGAACGAGCGCGAAACTTACTTTTCTTTTGGTCGATTCTAGGAGCAGTTCCTTGAGTGCAAGTTTTTTGCGTTGTAGGTTCGCTTGAATCACCTTTAAGTGACTTTGTGGATATGGCTGGATTGGGTTTTCATTGCTATTGTTATTATTTACATTGGTATTTGATTCAACTGCGGCGTTAACAATATTGTACGCTTGTCCTCGCTATAGCGTCCCAGTTCTTTCTGATGGGGCACCCACTATCGAACGCGTTGTGATGAACATTCTCACTTTGTGCTAAGTTGCAGTTTCGGCACGTCGGTTGGTCACCCATGTTGAACGCTGGACAGTCCGCACGTAAGTGAGGTCCACCACAGTGAGAGCATAAGTCCACTTCCTCTTTACACAGCCTTTTTCCATGGCCGAAGCATAGACATCTCGAGCACTGTATGAGTGGAGATTGATCTTGCACTTTCCGGCATTGCAAGTCTATGTAAACGCGACCGGACGCCGTCAGTCGCTGCCACAGTTTCGGAGAAACCTGAAGAATCACGTGGTTTTCCAATTGATTTCTGGCTCTCTTACGATAACGTACTGCTGCGCGGTAATCTTCCGCTGGTATATCGTCTGTGACCGACTTGTTCTGGGTCTTCAGTGCGTTCAGGATGTCGTCATCAGTGTTGTAGGCCAGCACATCTTTGATGATGACGAGTGGGTCCTTATTTTTCGCCTGCTCCACTATGAGGTTCGGGCTGTTTTTTTTAATTTGTTCATAGGCCTTATCAATTGCATTTTTCGATTGACAACTTATAACGATCTTTTGATTTTTTGCCTTCCTGACTCTGTCCACTTGTAGGCCACAGCTTTTTGCATCCAGCGCTCCCCTAACCTTGCCCAGGACAGCCTCACTTGTTTCGTTTGTGTCCCCGGAGCTTACGATCACCGAGTAGGTCGGTGGCATCGCTGCCATTTGAGCGTAAGTTCGCGCAGGAGCTACGTTCGCGTGTTTGCCTATGTCTTCTTTCATTTCGTCGACCTTCTTGTGCAGACTTGTCAGTTCTCGCAGAATTTTCAGCGAGTCTATGTCCATTTTCTTGATGATTTCGCAGTCTTTTCCTTTTTCCTGTACGCGGCTCTGCTCCTTTGCTGCTGAGTTTGCTTGGATGGTATCCATTGGTACTTCTCGGGCTACTTGGGTACTGTCATTCTTTGAGCATTTTCCTAGCTCCGCTTCAGATTCCTTCACAATTTGGTAGAGGCGATCTATCGCCCGCGTGACGTCATTTTTAATGTCAGTTCGTAGGTTCCGTGCCTTCCCCAGGAGTGTTTTGGCATTTATAAGGCAAGTTCGAGCCTCCATCGTCCTGGTCTTAGTCGACACTGCCTCCCCTTGAGAGGATGTGAGAGGAATCGGTTCCTGTTTATCCGTCATTGCTTGGGACCCCGGCGTGATGGGTGGTGAGGCGGTCGAAATGGTGCAAATCGAGTCCTGACTGTCACCTAGGAGGGGGGGCGCCGTGCCGGAGGGGTCCAAAATGTCACTCGTCCTTAGACAAGAGGTCGACCCAACCGGCGACCTCAACATCCTCGCGAAAAAGTGTCAGCGGCCAAAAATGCCTTTTTTCCCTCAAAAAAAATACCTCGTGGTAAGGGTATCGACCAAGGGTCGGTGGGGCGGGGCGGCGGGGCGGCGGGGTGGGTGGCGGGCAAAAATCGGGGGTGTCCCGCTATGTCAGCGGTGGTGTTTTATATGAGAACGGTTGAGTTTTGGAAAAGTTAAAGGGAAAAAATGTAGAAAAATGAAGAAAAATGAAGAAAATTATGTGTTTTTATTTAATTACTTGAAAAATACTGAATCTAATCTTATTCTGTTTTCAGGGGCGGACAGCTGGGAGTGAGACGCTTACAAAAAGGTAAGGGTAAGGTAAGGTAAGGTAAGGTTAGGTTAGGTTAGGTTAGGTTAGGTTAGGTTAGGTTAGGTTAGGTTAGGTTAGGTTAGGTTAGGTTAGGTTAGGTTAGGTTAGGTTAGGTTAGGTTAGGTTAGGTTAGGTTAGGTTAGGTTAGGTTAGGTTAGGTTAGGTTAGGTTAGGTTAGGTTAGGTTAGGTTAGGTTAGGTTAGGTTAGGTTAGGTTAGGTTAGGTTAGGTTAGGTTAGGTTAGGTTAGGTTAGGTTAGGTTAGGTTAGGTTAGGTTAGGTTAGGTTAGGTTAGGTTAGGTTAGGTTAGGTTAGGTTAGGTTAGGTTAGGTTAGGTTAGGTTAGGTTAGGTTAGGTTAGGTTAGGTTAGGTTAGGTTAGGTTAGGTTAGGTTAGGTTAGGTTAGGTTAGGTTAGGTTAGGTTAGGTTAGGTTAGGTTAGGTTAGGTTAGGTTAGGTTAGGTTAGGTTAGGTTAGGTTAGGTTAGGTTAGGTTAGGTTAGGTTAGGTTAGGTTAGGTTAGGTTAGGTTAGGTTAGGTTAGGTTAGGTTAGGTTAGGTTAGGTTAGGTTAGGTTAGGTTAGGTTAGGTTAGGTTAGGTTAGGTTAGGTTAGGTTAGGTTAGGTTAGGTTAGGTTAGGTTAGGTTAGGTTAGGTTAGGTTAGGTTAGGTTAGGTTAGGTTAGGTTAGGTTAGGTTAGGTTAGGTTAGGTTAGGTTAGGTTAGGTTAGGTTAGGTTAGGTTAGGTTAGGTTAGGTTAGGTTAGGTTAGGTTAGGTTAGGTTAGGTTAGGTTAGGTTAGGTTAGGTTAGGTTAGGTTAGGTTAGGTTAGGTTAGGTTAGGTTAGGTTAGGTTAGGTTAGGTTAGGTTAGGTTAGGTTAGGTTAGGTTAGGTTAGGTTAGGTTAGGTTAGGTTAGGTTAGGTTAGGTTAGGTTAGGTTAGGTTAGGTTAGGTTAGGTTAGGTTAGGTTAGGTTAGGTTAGGTTAGGTTAGGTTAGGTTAGGTTAGGTTAGGTTAGGTTAGGTTAGGTTAGGTTAGGTTAGGTTAGGTTAGGTTAGGTTAGGTTAGGTTAGGTTAGGTTAGGTTAGGTTAGGTTAGGTTAGGTTAGGTTAGGTTAGGTTAGGTTAGGTTAGGTTAGGTTAGGTTAGGTTAGGTTAGGTTAGGTTAGGTTAGGTTAGGTTAGGTTAGGTTAGGTTAGGTTAGGTTAGGTTAGGTTAGGTTAGGTTAGGTTAGGTTAGGTTAGGTTAGGTTAGGTTAGGTTAGGTTAGGTTAGGTTAGGTTAGGTTAGGTTAGGTTAGGTTAGGTTAGGTTAGGTTAGGTTAGGTTAGGTTAGGTTAGGTTAGGTTAGGTTAGGTTAGGTTAGGTTAGGTTAGGTTAGGTTAGGTTAGGTTAGGTTAGGTTAGGTTAGGTTAGGTTAGGTTAGGTTAGGTTAGGTTAGGTTAGGTTAGGTTAGGTTAGGTTAGGTTAGGTTAGGTTAGGTTAGGTTAGGTTAGGTTAGGTTAGGTTAGGTTAGGTTAGGTTAGGTTAGGTTAGGTTAGGTTAGGTTAGGTTAGGTTAGGTTAGGTTAGGTTAGGTTAGGTTAGGTTAGGTTAGGTTAGGTTAGGTTAGGTTAGGTTAGGTTAGGTTAGGTTAGGTTAGGTTAGGTTAGGTTAGGTTAGGTTAGGTTAGGTTAGGTTAGGTTAGGTTAGGTTAGGTTAGGTTAGGTTAGGTTAGGTTAGGTTAGGTTAGGTTAGGTTAGGTTAGGTTAGGTTAGGTTAGGTTAGGTTAGGTTAGGTTAGGTTAGGTTAGGTTAGGTTAGGTTAGGTTAGGTTAGGTTAGGTTAGGTTAGGTTAGGTTAGGTTAGGTTAGGTTAGGTTAGGTTAGGTTAGGTTAGGTTAGGTTAGGTTAGGTTAGGTTAGGTTAGGTTAGGTTAGGTTAGGTTAGGTTAGGTTAGGTTAGGTTAGGTTAGGTTAGGTTAGGTTAGGTTAGGTTAGGTTAGGTTAGGTTAGGTTAGGTTAGGTTAGGTTAGGTTAGGTTAGGTTAGGTTAGGTTAGGTTAGGTTAGGTTAGGTTAGGTTAGGTTAGGTTAGGTTAGGTTAGGTTAGGTTAGGTTAGGTTAGGTTAGGTTAGGTTAGGTTAGGTTAGGTTAGGTTAGGTTAGGTTAGGTTAGGTTAGGTTAGGTTAGGTTAGGTTAGGTTAGGTTAGGTTAGGTTAGGTTAGGTTAGGTTAGGTTAGGTTAGGTTAGGTTAGGTTAGGTTAGGTTAGGTTAGGTTAGGTTAGGTTAGGTTAGGTTAGGTTAGGTTAGGTTAGGTTAGGTTAGGTTAGGTTAGGTTAGGTTAGGTTAGGTTAGGTTAGGTTAGGTTAGGTTAGGTTAGGTTAGGTTAGGTTAGGTTAGGTTAGGTTAGGTTAGGTTAGGTTAGGTTAGGTTAGGTTAGGTTAGGTTAGGTTAGGTTAGGTTAGGTTAGGTTAGGTTAGGTTAGGTTAGGTTAGGTTAGGTTAGGTTAGGTTAGGTTAGGTTAGGTTAGGTTAGGTTAGGTTAGGTTAGGTTAGGTTAGGTTAGGTTAGGTTAGGTTAGGTTAGGTTAGGTTAGGTTAGGTTAGGTTAGGTTAGGTTAGGTTAGGTTAGGTTAGGTTAGGTTAGGTTAGGTTAGGTTAGGTTAGGTTAGGTTAGGTTAGGTTAGGTTAGGTTAGGTTAGGTTAGGTTAGGTTAGGTTAGGTTAGGTTAGGTTAGGTTAGGTTAGGTTAGGTTAGGTTAGGTTAGGTTAGGTTAGGTTAGGTTAGGTTAGGTTAGGTTAGGTTAGGTTAGGTTAGGTTAGGTTAGGTTAGGTTAGGTTAGGTTAGGTTAGGTTAGGTTAGGTTAGGTTAGGTTAGGTTAGGTTAGGTTAGGTTAGGTTAGGTTAGGTTAGGTTAGGTTAGGTTAGGTTAGGTTAGGTTAGGTTAGGTTAGGTTAGGTTAGGTTAGGTTAGGTTAGGTTAGGTTAGGTTAGGTTAGGTTAGGTTAGGTTAGGTTAGGTTAGGTTAGGTTAGGTTAGGTTAGGTTAGGTTAGGTTAGGTTAGGTTAGGTTAGGTTAGGTTAGGTTAGGTTAGGTTAGGTTAGGTTAGGTTAGGTTAGGTTAGGTTAGGTTAGGTTAGGTTAGGTTAGGTTAGGTTAGGTTAGGTTAGGTTAGGTTAGGTTAGGTTAGGTTAGGTTAGGTTAGGTTAGGTTAGGTTAGGTTAGGTTAGGTTAGGTTAGGTTAGGTTAGGTTAGGTTAGGTTAGGTTAGGTTAGGTTAGGTTAGGTTAGGTTAGGTTAGGTTAGGTTAGGTTAGGTTAGGTTAGGTTAGGTTAGGTTAGGTTAGGTTAGGTTAGGTTAGGTTAGGTTAGGTTAGGTTAGGTTAGGTTAGGTTAGGTTAGGTTAGGTTAGGTTAGGTTAGGTTAGGTTAGGTTAGGTTAGGTTAGGTTAGGTTAGGTTAGGTTAGGTTAGGTTAGGTTAGGTTAGGTTAGGTTAGGTTAGGTTAGGTTAGGTTAGGTTAGGTTAGGTTAGGTTAGGTTAGGTTAGGTTAGGTTAGGTTAGGTTAGGTTAGGTTAGGTTAGGTTAGGTTAGGTTAGGTTAGGTTAGGTTAGGTTAGGTTAGGTTAGGTTAGGTTAGGTTAGGTTAGGTTAGGTTAGGTTAGGTTAGGTTAGGTTAGGTTAGGTTAGGTTAGGTTAGGTTAGGTTAGGTTAGGTTAGGTTAGGTTAGGTTAGGTTAGGTTAGGTTAGGTTAGGTTAGGTTAGGTTAGGTTAGGTTAGGTTAGGTTAGGTTAGGTTAGGTTAGGTTAGGTTAGGTTAGGTTAGGTTAGGTTAGGTTAGGTTAGGTTAGGTTAGGTTAGGTTAGGTTAGGTTAGGTTAGGTTAGGTTAGGTTAGGTTAGGTTAGGTTAGGTTAGGTTAGGTTAGGTTAGGTTAGGTTAGGTTAGGTTAGGTTAGGTTAGGTTAGGTTAGGTTAGGTTAGGTTAGGTTAGGTTAGGTTAGGTTAGGTTAGGTTAGGTTAGGTTAGGTTAGGTTAGGTTAGGTTAGGTTAGGTTAGGTTAGGTTAGGTTAGGTTAGGTTAGGTTAGGTTAGGTTAGGTTAGGTTAGGTTAGGTTAGGTTAGGTTAGGTTAGGTTAGGTTAGGTTAGGTTAGGTTAGGTTAGGTTAGGTTAGGTTAGGTTAGGTTAGGTTAGGTTAGGTTAGGTTAGGTTAGGTTAGGTTAGGTTAGGTTAGGTTAGGTTAGGTTAGGTTAGGTTAGGTTAGGTTAGGTTAGGTTAGGTTAGGTTAGGTTAGGTTAGGTTAGGTTAGGTTAGGTTAGGTTAGGTTAGGTTAGGTTAGGTTAGGTTAGGTTAGGTTAGGTTAGGTTAGGTTAGGTTAGGTTAGGTTAGGTTAGGTTAGGTTAGGTTAGGTTAGGTTAGGTTAGGTTAGGTTAGGTTAGGTTAGGTTAGGTTAGGTTAGGTTAGGTTAGGTTAGGTTAGGTTAGGTTAGGTTAGGTTAGGTTAGGTTAGGTTAGGTTAGGTTAGGTTAGGTTAGGTTAGGTTAGGTTAGGTTAGGTTAGGTTAGGTTAGGTTAGGTTAGGTTAGGTTAGGTTAGGTTAGGTTAGGTTAGGTTAGGTTAGGTTAGGTTAGGTTAGGTTAGGTTAGGTTAGGTTAGGTTAGGTTAGGTTAGGTTAGGTTAGGTTAGGTTAGGTTAGGTTAGGTTAGGTTAGGTTAGGTTAGGTTAGGTTAGGTTAGGTTAGGTTAGGTTAGGTTAGGTTAGGTTAGGTTAGGTTAGGTTAGGTTAGGTTAGGTTAGGTTAGGTTAGGTTAGGTTAGGTTAGGTTAGGTTAGGTTAGGTTAGGTTAGGTTAGGTTAGGTTAGGTTAGGTTAGGTTAGGTTAGGTTAGGTTAGGTTAGGTTAGGTTAGGTTAGGTTAGGTTAGGTTAGGTTAGGTTAGGTTAGGTTAGGTTAGGTTAGGTTAGGTTAGGTTAGGTTAGGTTAGGTTAGGTTAGGTTAGGTTAGGTTAGGTTAGGTTAGGTTAGGTTAGGTTAGGTTAGGTTAGGTTAGGTTAGGTTAGGTTAGGTTAGGTTAGGTTAGGTTAGGTTAGGTTAGGTTAGGTTAGGTTAGGTTAGGTTAGGTTAGGTTAGGTTAGGTTAGGTTAGGTTAGGTTAGGTTAGGTTAGGTTAGGTTAGGTTAGGTTAGGTTAGGTTAGGTTAGGTTAGGTTAGGTTAGGTTAGGTTAGGTTAGGTTAGGTTAGGTTAGGTTAGGTTAGGTTAGGTTAGGTTAGGTTAGGTTAGGTTAGGTTAGGTTAGGTTAGGTTAGGTTAGGTTAGGTTAGGTTAGGTTAGGTTAGGTTAGGTTAGGTTAGGTTAGGTTAGGTTAGGTTAGGTTAGGTTAGGTTAGGTTAGGTTAGGTTAGGTTAGGTTAGGTTAGGTTAGGTTAGGTTAGGTTAGGTTAGGTTAGGTTAGGTTAGGTTAGGTTAGGTTAGGTTAGGTTAGGTTAGGTTAGGTTAGGTTAGGTTAGGTTAGGTTAGGTTAGGTTAGGTTAGGTTAGGTTAGGTTAGGTTAGGTTAGGTTAGGTTAGGTTAGGTTAGGTTAGGTTAGGTTAGGTTAGGTTAGGTTAGGTTAGGTTAGGTTAGGTTAGGTTAGGTTAGGTTAGGTTAGGTTAGGTTAGGTTAGGTTAGGTTAGGTTAGGTTAGGTTAGGTTAGGTTAGGTTAGGTTAGGTTAGGTTAGGTTAGGTTAGGTTAGGTTAGGTTAGGTTAGGTTAGGTTAGGTTAGGTTAGGTTAGGTTAGGTTAGGTTAGGTTAGGTTAGGTTAGGTTAGGTTAGGTTAGGTTAGGTTAGGTTAGGTTAGGTTAGGTTAGGTTAGGTTAGGTTAGGTTAGGTTAGGTTAGGTTAGGTTAGGTTAGGTTAGGTTAGGTTAGGTTAGGTTAGGTTAGGTTAGGTTAGGTTAGGTTAGGTTAGGTTAGGTTAGGTTAGGTTAGGTTAGGTTAGGTTAGGTTAGGTTAGGTTAGGTTAGGTTAGGTTAGGTTAGGTTAGGTTAGGTTAGGTTAGGTTAGGTTAGGTTAGGTTAGGTTAGGTTAGGTTAGGTTAGGTTAGGTTAGGTTAGGTTAGGTTAGGTTAGGTTAGGTTAGGTTAGGTTAGGTTAGGTTAGGTTAGGTTAGGTTAGGTTAGGTTAGGTTAGGTTAGGTTAGGTTAGGTTAGGTTAGGTTAGGTTAGGTTAGGTTAGGTTAGGTTAGGTTAGGTTAGGTTAGGTTAGGTTAGGTTAGGTTAGGTTAGGTTAGGTTAGGTTAGGTTAGGTTAGGTTAGGTTAGGTTAGGTTAGGTTAGGTTAGGTTAGGTTAGGTTAGGTTAGGTTAGGTTAGGTTAGGTTAGGTTAGGTTAGGTTAGGTTAGGTTAGGTTAGGTTAGGTTAGGTTAGGTTAGGTTAGGTTAGGTTAGGTTAGGTTAGGTTAGGTTAGGTTAGGTTAGGTTAGGTTAGGTTAGGTTAGGTTAGGTTAGGTTAGGTTAGGTTAGGTTAGGTTAGGTTAGGTTAGGTTAGGTTAGGTTAGGTTAGGTTAGGTTAGGTTAGGTTAGGTTAGGTTAGGTTAGGTTAGGTTAGGTTAGGTTAGGTTAGGTTAGGTTAGGTTAGGTTAGGTTAGGTTAGGTTAGGTTAGGTTAGGTTAGGTTAGGTTAGGTTAGGTTAGGTTAGGTTAGGTTAGGTTAGGTTAGGTTAGGTTAGGTTAGGTTAGGTTAGGTTAGGTTAGGTTAGGTTAGGTTAGGTTAGGTTAGGTTAGGTTAGGTTAGGTTAGGTTAGGTTAGGTTAGGTTAGGTTAGGTTAGGTTAGGTTAGGTTAGGTTAGGTTAGGTTAGGTTAGGTTAGGTTAGGTTAGGTTAGGTTAGGTTAGGTTAGGTTAGGTTAGGTTAGGTTAGGTTAGGTTAGGTTAGGTTAGGTTAGGTTAGGTTAGGTTAGGTTAGGTTAGGTTAGGTTAGGTTAGGTTAGGTTAGGTTAGGTTAGGTTAGGTTAGGTTAGGTTAGGTTAGGTTAGGTTAGGTTAGGTTAGGTTAGGTTAGGTTAGGTTAGGTTAGGTTAGGTTAGGTTAGGTTAGGTTAGGTTAGGTTAGGTTAGGTTAGGTTAGGTTAGGTTAGGTTAGGTTAGGTTAGGTTAGGTTAGGTTAGGTTAGGTTAGGTTAGGTTAGGTTAGGTTAGGTTAGGTTAGGTTAGGTTAGGTTAGGTTAGGTTAGGTTAGGTTAGGTTAGGTTAGGTTAGGTTAGGTTAGGTTAGGTTAGGTTAGGTTAGGTTAGGTTAGGTTAGGTTAGGTTAGGTTAGGTTAGGTTAGGTTAGGTTAGGTTAGGTTAGGTTAGGTTAGGTTAGGTTAGGTTAGGTTAGGTTAGGTTAGGTTAGGTTAGGTTAGGTTAGGTTAGGTTAGGTTAGGTTAGGTTAGGTTAGGTTAGGTTAGGTTAGGTTAGGTTAGGTTAGGTTAGGTTAGGTTAGGTTAGGTTAGGTTAGGTTAGGTTAGGTTAGGTTAGGTTAGGTTAGGTTAGGTTAGGTTAGGTTAGGTTAGGTTAGGTTAGGTTAGGTTAGGTTAGGTTAGGTTAGGTTAGGTTAGGTTAGGTTAGGTTAGGTTAGGTTAGGTTAGGTTAGGTTAGGTTAGGTTAGGTTAGGTTAGGTTAGGTTAGGTTAGGTTAGGTTAGGTTAGGTTAGGTTAGGTTAGGTTAGGTTAGGTTAGGTTAGGTTAGGTTAGGTTAGGTTAGGTTAGGTTAGGTTAGGTTAGGTTAGGTTAGGTTAGGTTAGGTTAGGTTAGGTTAGGTTAGGTTAGGTTAGGTTAGGTTAGGTTAGGTTAGGTTAGGTTAGGTTAGGTTAGGTTAGGTTAGGTTAGGTTAGGTTAGGTTAGGTTAGGTTAGGTTAGGTTAGGTTAGGTTAGGTTAGGTTAGGTTAGGTTAGGTTAGGTTAGGTTAGGTTAGGTTAGGTTAGGTTAGGTTAGGTTAGGTTAGGTTAGGTTAGGTTAGGTTAGGTTAGGTTAGGTTAGGTTAGGTTAGGTTAGGTTAGGTTAGGTTAGGTTAGGTTAGGTTAGGTTAGGTTAGGTTAGGTTAGGTTAGGTTAGGTTAGGTTAGGTTAGGTTAGGTTAGGTTAGGTTAGGTTAGGTTAGGTTAGGTTAGGTTAGGTTAGGTTAGGTTAGGTTAGGTTAGGTTAGGTTAGGTTAGGTTAGGTTAGGTTAGGTTAGGTTAGGTTAGGTTAGGTTAGGTTAGGTTAGGTTAGGTTAGGTTAGGTTAGGTTAGGTTAGGTTAGGTTAGGTTAGGTTAGGTTAGGTTAGGTTAGGTTAGGTTAGGTTAGGTTAGGTTAGGTTAGGTTAGGTTAGGTTAGGTTAGGTTAGGTTAGGTTAGGTTAGGTTAGGTTAGGTTAGGTTAGGTTAGGTTAGGTTAGGTTAGGTTAGGTTAGGTTAGGTTAGGTTAGGTTAGGTTAGGTTAGGTTAGGTTAGGTTAGGTTAGGTTAGGTTAGGTTAGGTTAGGTTAGGTTAGGTTAGGTTAGGTTAGGTTAGGTTAGGTTAGGTTAGGTTAGGTTAGGTTAGGTTAGGTTAGGTTAGGTTAGGTTAGGTTAGGTTAGGTTAGGTTAGGTTAGGTTAGGTTAGGTTAGGTTAGGTTAGGTTAGGTTAGGTTAGGTTAGGTTAGGTTAGGTTAGGTTAGGTTAGGTTAGGTTAGGTTAGGTTAGGTTAGGTTAGGTTAGGTTAGGTTAGGTTAGGTTAGGTTAGGTTAGGTTAGGTTAGGTTAGGTTAGGTTAGGTTAGGTTAGGTTAGGTCTAGGTTAGGTTAGGTTAGGTTAGGTTAGGTTAGGTTAGGTTAGGTTAGGTTAGGTTAGGTTAGGTTAGGTTAGGTTAGGTTAGGTTAGGTTAGGTTAGGTTAGGTTAGGTTAGGTTAGGTTAGGTTAGGTTAGGTTAGGTTAGGTTAGGTTAGGTTAGGTTAGGTTAGGTTAGGTTAGGTTAGGTTAGGTTAGGTTAGGTTAGGTTAGGTTAGGTTAGGTTAGGTTAGGTTAGGTTAGGTTAGGTTAGGTTAGGTTAGGTTAGGTTAGGTTAGGTTAGGTTAGGTTAGGTTAGGTTAGGTTAGGTTAGGTTAGGTTAGGTTAGGTTAGGTTAGGTTAGGTTAGGTTAGGTTAGGTTAGGTTAGGTTAGGTTAGGTTAGGTTAGGTTAGGTTAGGTTAGGTTAGGTTAGGTTAGGTTAGGTTAGGTTAGGTTAGGTTAGGTTAGGTTAGGTTAGGTTAGGTTAGGTTAGGTTAGGTTAGGTTAGGTTAGGTTAGGTTAGGTTAGGTTAGGTTAGGTTAGGTTAGGTTAGGTTAGGTTAGGTTAGGTTAGGTTAGGTTAGGTTAGGTTAGGTTAGGTTAGGTTAGGTTAGGTTAGGTTAGGTTAGGTTAGGTTAGGTTAGGTTAGGTTAGGTTAGGTTAGGTTAGGTTAGGTTAGGTTAGGTTAGGTTAGGTTAGGTTAGGTTAGGTTAGGTTAGGTTAGGTTAGGTTAGGTTAGGTTAGGTTAGGTTAGGTTAGGTTAGGTTAGGTTAGGTTAGGTTAGGTTAGGTTAGGTTAGGTTAGGTTAGGTTAGGTTAGGTTAGGTTAGGTTAGGTTAGGTTAGGTTAGGTTAGGTTAGGTTAGGTTAGGTTAGGTTAGGTTAGGTTAGGTTAGGTTAGGTTAGGTTAGGTTAGGTTAGGTTAGGTTAGGTTAGGTTAGGTTAGGTTAGGTTAGGTTAGGTTAGGTTAGGTTAGGTTAGGTTAGGTTAGGTTAGGTTAGGTTAGGTTAGGTTAGGTTAGGTTAGGTTAGGTTAGGTTAGGTTAGGTTAGGTTAGGTTAGGTTAGGTTAGGTTAGGTTAGGTTAGGTTAGGTTAGGTTAGGTTAGGTTAGGTTAGGTTAGGTTAGGTTAGGTTAGGTTAGGTTAGGTTAGGTTAGGTTAGGTTAGGTTAGGTTAGGTTAGGTTAGGTTAGGTTAGGTTAGGTTAGGTTAGGTTAGGTTAGGTTAGGTTAGGTTAGGTTAGGTTAGGTTAGGTTAGGTTAGGTTAGGTTAGGTTAGGTTAGGTTAGGTTAGGTTAGGTTAGGTTAGGTTAGGTTAGGTTAGGTTAGGTTAGGTTAGGTTAGGTTAGGTTAGGTTAGGTTAGGTTAGGTTAGGTTAGGTTAGGTTAGGTTAGGTTAGGTTAGGTTAGGTTAGGTTAGGTTAGGTTAGGTTAGGTTAGGTTAGGTTAGGTTAGGTTAGGTTAGGTTAGGTTAGGTTAGGTT